>KB312261.1:43741-65479 GCA_000328365.1 Capitella teleta | reverse complement strand
ACACCTGCGCAAGTACTTGTACATCAAACAGTGTGAAAATAATTTCATGCCAATGCATGGTCTATACATGTACTTCATCAGTTCAAAAGCGGAGTCGCTAGCAGGTGTTCTTTTTGTTTTTTTGTTTTCCTGGGGGGAGGGGGTAGGTTCATTTTCCTTTTGTAGTTTGATAACGGGAAAATTTTAAGATAGCTATAACTGTAGTGGACCAAATAGTAGTCAGGCTGACGTTTATAGTTTGATATGATGAACCAAATTTTACTTTAAAGTAAGTTTTGCTACTACGTATTGTGGCAACCAAACACATGCATGTAGTCAAATTGTCTTTTAGGGAAGCAACGTGTTGGTTACTATTGCAGCAGCATGTAGATACATGTACAGGTAATGCAGGGATAGTTTATAAAAAAAATGATTTCTGATGCAAGCCATACAAGCAAGAGCGTCAATAATCGAGCTAAATATCAAATTTCCGGCATTGATTAGTGAGGAGGACTTTTCCGTTCAGCACTCTTTATTTGTGAAGACTGTAGACTGTATTCTGTCTGTCGTGACAAAGGAAAAGGGTCGGCACATAATTATAATAATCGCTCGAGCTTGTTTAACTTTTATCCGAGTACTTCAAGCTCAGATGCATAGTCAGTCTTATGAATTATCAGCCATGCATGACTGCATCACTTCATTAATCTTCACCGACCACGTGCTTTTTCTGCCATTGTGACATAATCCTTGCTTGCATCTTTACGATAGCAATTGATTAGAGTAATTAGATTTTTTCAGAAATGAGTATTTGTCATGGCTAAGAGGTACATAAGAGGACATGCAGTTCATGGCCAGGATAAGATGGCTAAAAACTTCACCATTCGTCATGTATAAGTACCGACTCAATTGAGGGTGCACTTGCCGCACACCGATCGATGCGATTTCGATCATCCCATGAAACGGTAAAGAAATAATTGTGATGATCAAAATAAAATTACAAGTCGAATTCAAGTGAGCTGGTAATTATGCAGATTTGACTAACGGACCAGATATATTGATTCGTAACAGAGCTAGTTGTTGAAATGAATGTGGATGAAAACAAATTGAGCGCGAGCAATGCCTATCATTGTGCAGCTTGCTTTCATGTCATATCAATTTGATAGCTCTAAATTTTACTTTTGTTAGGTTTGACAACCTCTATACCATTCGATGTGTCTACATTTCGTTCATTGATTGTCAGAGGGCGAGAGAACTGGTACAGGTTGCATTTACAGGGTGTGATCTTATATTAATATAGTAGCTTATAGAACAATTGTAAATATACCAGGAACTCGTACTGAGTAAGCACATATGACGTAATTTGGGTGATATCGTACGAATCACCCTTGCTAACGAGCGAGCGAGTGCGATATTATACACGTTGAGTCGCTTAACTTTTATGGGAAAGGCGTTAATTACATATGCTTTCTATGCGGATATTAATATATTTTGGCAATGGTGTATATTTTTCTCGCGTATCGCCAAGCGTGATGAGTATATGCACCAAATTGCATGGATAATAATTACGCTTGGTGATAGGACAAAGGCTTATTGTTGACACACGATGTTTGTTGGAGGCCATTGTGCTTTCTCACAGACTGTTTAATATTACACAATGCACTCTTTCAATAGTTTCTCTTGTGCCCTCTCCTTCAGTTCGAGGAAAAAATAAACGATCAATTTTTTCTTCGTGGGTTCGCTGTCACAAGTGACACGACCACACTTGAGGTCCATAAGACGAACTCTCCATGTTGTATATATTATGCGACTTTCTGTTCAATTGCATTGTGATTGTCAATTGCGTCTATTGTAAAGTTCAATGAATCGAAAGGTTTACTGATACGGGAATAGCATACACAACGCTTGTCATACTTTGGATATAGGTACCACATCTTATGTGGATCAAGCTCTACTAATTACAACCGATGGTTATCACCTGTCTATATCCCTTAATAGGGATTGAAAGTATATACGATATTTTCCCGATCATTTTAGGATTTGCTTTTGTTTGTTTGTTTTTGTTTTTGTTTTGTTTTGTTTTTTTTCGCTTTCGTTTTTTTTTTTTTTTTTTTTTTTTTTTTTTTTACAATTACAAACTAGGTATGAAGGTACATAAATCAAATATGTTTTTAAATCGATGGATTTTACGCTTGTGTTCTCCTTCTTTCGTTGCACTCATCTATTATTGCGTTTGATATCCCCCTGGAATATATACACTAATTTCTTTTTTTCTTCTTCTTCTTTTTCCCCACCCACCAACTTATGCATGATATTCGATACGAAGCGATGAGAAGCAATTGCTTATTAAACTCCGTGGTATACGAACCCAAATGTTCCGTCACAGTTCGGTCTCATTGGCTTCCTGAGCGAAGCCTTAAAATGGCCAGTGCTCCGTATCAAGAAGGCTGAGGGTTGTAATTCTGCTGTCAGAAGACGCATTTCACCATTATCGAAACTTGTTTTAACTTTATTTAAGAGATATCTACTGTTTTACATATTTAAAGAGGCGAGGAAACGAAAAATAAAGTGCGTTTTTCATTTCTCACGATTTCAATGTGCAACCTGCAGACCCCATACAATCATACAGAGTGACAAAGTTCATTATATTCTTCACTCATCGATGCAACAATTGTTATGCTGTGCTTTCTAGATCTAGAGCACTGACCATTTTTAAATTCCGCCCAGGAAGCCAATGAGACAGCTATGTAACCGAGGATTCAGGATGATCTTCGGCTGCTGTATATATATATACTGCTGGCAGAGTTTCTCACAACGAGATCAAATAGAATTATTTGTATAAAATGCCTCAGTGAAGTGTACAATCTCTCCAACTCCCATCAAAGGAAAACGTCCTGGTGTACAAAAATAAAATCAACACAAACCCTATAAATTGTATTCACTTGATTTACGTGACAAGACTAAAGGTCATTAATTAATGAATGGCGCGGATTGGGCCGCATAGAAAACGATGGCGTCTTCTTTGTGTCATCGATTTCTCATTTCGAGACCGATCCGGTTCAGGTGGTCGTGTTTTCCCCAGACACATACGCAGCAGAATTGATCCTCCTCTGGACCTGACTGCCGAGGGGAGACAAAGCACGCTGTATTCTCCGCGTCTGCCGACTGATAGACACGCGATGACTCTGCTTTGTTGAGTCACCTTCGGATGAACACTTTAAGGTAAGGTGAATTAGAACTCCTAGCTGCTAATAGTGTTCCCGCAATTTTAGCACACTGTGACCTGAATTCAAAACTATTATCAATGTTTCATAGTGTGAGTATTATTAAGAGGGAAGACGGGAAATAAGTATGCTGTTATTTTTACACAAGGAAGAGTGCCACACTCGGTGTCCGACAGGCTAGTCGACGATTCCTGCGCAAACCGCACTGTCACGCTGAGCCATGCAATGACACACGTGGTAAAAATTTGAAACATGAAGCTTCAGTGATTATGCAATTGAATACTAATAATTGTAATATAGTGAGCAACAGTGACAATTAAATTGCGTTGAATATTTAATTATTAGAGCAAGTTCATTCGTTATTATGTAGCAGGAAATATTTTCCGTCTCTCTTGGAATGTGTTAAGTTAAATGAAAGTCACCTTTTTGTGGTACAAAATCTTGAGATTGCTAAAGTATAAGATAAGAAAAATTTTAAAGGCGCCCATTTTGAAAACCGCCGGTGTGCAACGATTTTTGATGAAGGAAGAAATCGTTAATAAGGATGTGGACTAATTAAAGATGATCGTCATTTCAGAGCGTCCGTCGATCGACTATAATGGCTTTTATGAACTCAAAGACACCGATTTTGAAACAATCTGTTTACCAAGAATTTATTTCAATGTCACTTAAAATACGACGTTCTTAATCGGGCAGAATAGCTTTGAACGAGATGAATGCGATATTTATTTTATCAAAACTGCTGAAAGATCTGTGAGAAGAAAGCGAGATTTAGACCTCTTAAAATCGATGCACCAAAAAAACTAGCCTGATTTCAAACTAACAGAGGTACTCTTTAAGGTCATGTGACATAGTGTTGTAAATCATAGGCCTTTAACACCAAAAGTTCAATGATAATTATGTACCTGTACATTGACCTTCAAAATAGTTTGTTGACTTCAGCTAAGTTATCAGATGTTTTGTTCTCATGCAGTGAGATGTATATTCGGCACATGTAGGAGAAGATAAAACGCAATGGGAGAGACTTGAAAAGTGAGACCATACAAGCAGGCTGATGGAATGAGAATAACGCAGTGTGATTCAATGCATATTTCTGTCAACAAATCAATTCGGAGTTAGGTCAAATTTCAGCATGGTTTATCACAGAACACATGGTTTACGTATGTCAGAGGAAAAAGCCACATTTCCATTACGCTCACATGGCCGAATTCTTGTTTGAGAAGGGTCCTCGTTCTTCCCTGGTAATGTCATTTATCTATAAAATAAAGTAGAACCGATAAAATGGTCATTTCAATTATTAGTGAAAACAGTTGAATCTTCCAGAATTAGCAAATATTAAAGATATGTTTCATGGCATATTTCGAGTCCCCGATATATTGGGCGTGCCCCGTAAAGGCCCAAACAGTAGGTCGCTATTATTAACACAAAACTAGGAAGTAATGAATAATTTAGCAGAACCATTAACCTTAAGAAGCATTTGTAATGTGGCTAATATCGCCTCATGCCAAGAGAGAGTATCGCGAGAAATAAACTAAACCTTGCAACATAAAGTGGTATGTTTCAGAAGGATATGCAATTGAAAACAAAATGGACGCGGAAAATACACACCCTTAGCCTTTAAACAATTAATTTAAAAATAAAAACATGGCTGACTAGCTGACGATAATTTTGACGGCGATAAGTTTACCTATAAACAATACATCGTTCGTAGATGTAATAATTGTCATATGTGATAGCAAGGAAAAAGGTGTGATCAACACTAATCATACGTTCTAAGCTCTTCCCTGAGAGTTAAATAAAAATAATATACTTAGGTACAAAAGATACACAACAATCTATATTTGGCTTAATAATCAGTTAATCCATATTTAGGTCTACATGTATATTCTACACAGTGCGCAAGTCTACTATCATACTTTTCAAAGGGGCACCGAATAGCTCAGTGGATTAAACCGACTGACTGCAACCCTATGCCAACGGTGGAGGTCGAGGTCCCGATTTTGAGATCCGATCAGGCCACGGGCGTTATGATTGTGAATTACAATTGTGATTCTTCAGTGACTCTGCAGTGCTGCCCAAATGCGTAACAAGGCCGGGCGCTGTGTACTACTGTCTATGGTGGTATGCAGGATAAAGAACCCTTGGGATTTATCGATAAGAGTAGGGGGAAACCCCGGTCCCGGGCCTTCTGTTCTGGCGTCCGTATCACCCGAATGGGTAGGGTGGAGCCGTAAAACCCTAATCACTCACTCACATACTTTTCAAATATTCACGATCCAAAAATGAGTTCCTTGCGCAACAAATCAATGAGTCCAGGTGAACATTCTTTATAGTACTCTCATCATAAGGTGACTTTGATAGACAATGAACTTGACCGAAATAATACTCCAACAAGGGCTTAATTTATACTCGAAAGCAATCAGACTTTTGAAAAAAATGGCTCCCTGGGAAGGCTCGCAGCTTCCTGAAGAATAATATCTAGAAGACTTCTGGAACATGGAGTTGGCACAACGGTCATAAACCGCCAAATCGGATACTGAGTATCAACCACGCAAAAATAAATGCCCTATCGAGCAGAATAAACCAGGCCTACCATGGATTGACCCCGTTCTGGATGCCTAAGAGGAACAGAAACCAACAGGACTGACAAATCCGGCAAACTCAAGTCTAGGACTGGTTCCAGAGTCAAGACAGCCATATTGATTAAATTTGTGACCGGGGAAGTATGTCACCGACTAAAATTCATGGAGAAACATTTGATATCGGCTTAGGTAGGGAAAATAGGGACTCAGGTAGGGAAATAGGGGCTCAGGTAGGGGAAATAGGGGCTCAGGTCCCCATAAAAGATGCCAACTCTAGCTTACGAATATCCGAATATTCGACAATTTCTGCAAAATGATGTTTACCCATACTTTGTACGGTTATCACAGACTTATTGAAGAAGAAAATAAACTCACGGTATTGTCATGGTAGGCACACCCTCAATTTGTTACCAAATGAGCATTTATGGGATAACCTGAAGTCAATAATTCCTCACAGCCTCCCGTCTCTCCACAATAGCGGAGAGCTGATTTAGAGTTGTACCAAGATCCTTCAGGGCAGGGTTAAGAGTCTCATCGAGAAATTTGGCGTGTAATTAAATCAGAGAACGTCTGAGAATATCCGACCAACACTTTAAATCTGATTAAAATCTCGTTTTATAGGAAATTTTGCTAGAAAAATGTGTGCACAAGTGGTTTAACTTAATACACCCGAAAAATCGTGTCTGTGCAATATGCATACCCCAAAATGGTATTGGCAGAATGATAGAGTTGCGTATCTTTTGCACCTAATAATAGTTTGGTTTGTGATTAAGTACAAATTAGTATTACATCATGGTCCCACAAACCCGTTCATTCTGGAGATTTATGGTCACTTCGAGACGAAACACATGTATTTAATTATTATGTGTATGCAAATTTTATATACTTTGCATCAAAAGTCTGCCTCTGAGATTTTGGCTGACAGTTTGCCCTAATTAAGGCCCTGATGTACTAGCCGATCACGACGAGAGATCGTCACTTGTATAATCCACTTATTATCCACTACCACCAATTATCCACTACCAAGGCTTTTCTATACGGGCCTTCCACAGAATGGGGCAACGCCGAATTTTTATTCATCCATTGATCCAATTTCTTCCGGAACATTTCGTGCATTTAAGGCTGATATTTTATTTTAAACGGTTAATGCAAAGGGTTCTGTTCGTTTGTATACTTTTGGGTTATTATTATTATTATTTTTTATTTTTTTTGGGGGGGTTTTCGTGGGGTATTTTGAGTGGGTTTTCGTGGGGTATTTTGAGAAAAAATTCTTGATTCTATTGTGGTCTGATATTGTTGGATGAAATGGTCATTAATTAAATAATTAAATTGTAATTGCCAATTGGTATAAGGACGATTAAGAAATTTCGCAGGGAAAAGGGCGTTCAATAGCAAATATAACCATAACACGCTTCCAGAAGAGACAAAACGTGTTCCAATTATGTAAACCAGTCTAATAATCATAACGTGATAGTTCACTGCTGTCGTTCCAGAAACAACAACTAAACATGTCGGAAGAGAATCCGGAAAACCCGGCTGACGTAATGACAACAACAGCAGTGTCAGCATGGACAACATCACCAACAACATCGCCAACAACCACACCAACGACAACCACGGCCCCTTCTATTACAGTAACTCCCGAAGAAAGCGGAGGAGGCGTTTCAATTGAGATCTTAATTGTTGCTGGAGTCGTGGTGGGGATTCCCCTCTTGTTGGCTCTCTGTTGCCTTGCGAAATATTGGGTATGCAAACTCTGGGACCGGAAGCCAAAGAGGAAGCAAGCTTTCAAGAGGCCCTACAAAACCTTTCGGAAGCGACCGTCATCTTCGAATATGTCATCTAGACTGACGTCTTCTCCAGTTTCGAGCAACGCTGTTTACCCATCGATCGAAGAGAAATACTGAAGCTAAAAAAAAACAACAGAACACGTGGAATTTGATCCATTGAGAATGTCGTGTTTGCGTTGGTGGGCCTACCAGATTGTCAGCATGTTTATGGTCTTTGCACCCCATGCGGCGATAATATTGTTGTTGTCGACTATTAATGTATGCTTCTTTCTGTGTACCTGCGAATTATTGCGTGTAACCTTGAACTACACAATTAACCACCGTGATAATAAGCTCATGTGATATTTATTACTCCATTGATCTGCTTACTACTCGTGCTATTGTTATATATATAACTAAAATTTATATATTTTATGGTTTGGCTGTGACGTTATCCGTTGTTCCGCGTTTTCCTCCCCAAGAACTATTATTTATTTAATAATAAACTTTGATTGCCCCCAATGTAATCGATCTAAATATTACATTTTGTGCTCTCACTCTATTCATTCGCTGAATTGACGGAGGGTCTGAGCATCAGCGGAATGTGCAGCCAAGGTACTGCTTGTATTACATCGGGGGACTCGTTTGGCAATTACACTACCATTCAACAAATGACACAACACCACATATAGGGGGACATCTTTCATTTATTCACTAATCAGTGTAATACTTCCAAGTAATATGAAATTATGAAAAGTAAACACCCATTCTTCACTACTCGGCTGTATATTTGTGTTGCCATTTTGTAATGTTTTCATCTAAACTTGAGCATCATTCATTTAATAAATTCATGCTCGTTTCCCAGTCAATGATTCAGTTATTATTTTCCGAATAAATGATTTGATATATTGGAAGAATAAAAACAGTAATCATTAAGCAATATTCAGGTTCGTAATCCTGTTGAATGCTGATTATTGTAAGCGATTCTGCGATTTGCAAGAAGACCCGTCTGCTCCTGGAATAATAATCAACCAGTCCTTCTTATGTGCACGAGGTTTGTACCACTGTCTTCATGCTAGAATGGCAGCCAAAATTTCTTAGTCATCCGGACTACTATTCCTAGAACATGAAGTCCTAGGACAATACAAACCAGGACTTAAGAGTCCTAGTCCGGACTACCTATTCGGGGGACTATATAGTGACGGTTACACCTGGGGTCCTGAGCTTTTGAAGCGACCGACGCTTGCGATGCTGGTTTGCAATCCCAGCAGTGTTAATAAAACCGTGAGAAACAAAACAAAATGTTTTGCGAGAATACTATGTTTTCCCCAATAGTTCACAATGTGTTTCAGAGTGTTAATTTGCATTTCCTTTTGTTTCCTTTTAGATGGAAAATAGTTCTTCAGTAAATTATCTGTATATTGGCATTCCAGTTTTAAGATGTCATTCCTAAAATGAATTATTTACGCTATTTGCGTTACGATGGACAACACAAAGCCAGGGAGCTGGCTGCCTGTGGGCGATTGATGAGATGCCAGGTGACACGCGCTAGGTAGGATGTTTGGCGACAGCTATCTCTGTCTGTCCGTCTCGATCCGAATATGTATTGGCGGTAACTAATTAAAGAAACATACAAAATACACACGAACATGCAAAAATATATTTCACATCTTCCAATTAAATTTCTAAGTCAAAGGTCACGGTCACAGTGATTTTTCGAAGTTTCAAATACAATTGTTTGTAATTGAGCCAACGATTTTTAATGTGTATCAACTGATTCACGATAAAGCACTATTTCTACTCTAAGAAACTAAGATGCACAGTTCTTGCGTAATCTTGAAGAATAATAATTATGACTTTCAGAAATTCTAGATATCTCAATTTTTATGCAAGTTGTCGCATTGAAATTAACTCCGTATAATTTGATTTCCATGATAATTTTGGATTACCTATTAACACCAACTATCAACTAATCACTGTTTAAATGTACTTAATCAATGACCTGGTGAGCGACATTAATTTTAGCAGGCTAGTATAGCGCATCCTGCATGCTGCCTCCTTATCGAAAACTCACCCCAGGAAATACCTCTGGGCAGACACGATCAGCTTTGAATACTACCGGTAGTAAACTAAAAGCGGGAAGTAAATTCAATGACAGCGTTCGTTCGCAAAGCCTCCGTATCATCGAGATACCTTCTGTAAAGTATTATATTGCGTGAAATATCTTCGTTATGTCCTTCTGACTGTTGAAAAGTGATGACCTTTCACTGAAGGATATTTATTGTCTTTGGTCTTCTTTTTTTTCTTTCTTTTTTTCGGTTTTCTTCTCTTTTTTTTTTTTTTTTTTTTTTTTTTTTTTTGTGTGGGCTTATTTAACCTCGGAATCCTGAAGCAACTAAGGCTTAAGTGGTCCGAGGAGGTAAGCAAGAGTTAAGTGACTGAAGAATCGTTTCCCACTGGAATGGTCACAGGAAACTATAAATTTCAATGATTATTTTTTTTTTTTTTTTTTTTTTTTTTTTCAGACTTCATAGTTATCAGTATATACTTTCTTGTAACATGTCATTCATGGTGTGACCTTTTTTTCTTTCTCTCCCGCGCAATGCCCTTAATATCAGCTTTCACATTTCTCGGAAACGGCTTCTGTTCCACAAGATTCAATCGCTTTCAACTTGTTCAACTAAAGCGCCGTCATCCGTTCTTCGGATTTCCGAATTTTCCCCTCCGCTTTGCCTTTACATTCATTGTACGCTTGAACTTGCGTCAGCTCAATATGCAAATGAGGGCGTACGTACGTAACCGCGAGTACGTCGAGTTCACAGCTGAAGCAATTAACTGCTTCATGGATATATACCGGCATCCGTATTTTGTGTCGAATGTCGAATATGAAGAACATTTTGTTACATGTAATAATACGACCTGTGTGGAACAATTGCTTGTGCCTTGGGATATGTCTTTCAGTGATGAATGCACTGAGGCTGAAAGTTAAATAACGATCGAGATCATTTGCTCCGCGTGGATCTCTTAAATTAAATCCCGCCACGGAACACTGCAGAAGCTGGCAGCCGCTAAAAGATTCAAATCAACAGAATAAATATTATTTTGTCTATTATTTTGTGCTATGGCCATTGGCTACATATACTAGTACATTTGTTCCTGACTTCATTTTTTCACTTCTTTATTCTTCAATATTCTCAGATTATCTATTTTTCAGCCCTTTTACTAACTTTTCATTCTGTGTTTTTTCCGTTCACAGAAATGCTCAACACTGCCTTTTTTTGGCATCCCTGATTTGAATAATTTTCAGGGGGAGCATGCCCCCGGACCCCACTGGCTTCGAATGCTTTCGACACCCTTTTATTGCTGCAAAACATTTTTGTTAATCTCCCTATTCGTAAGAGGAAAGCTTATGACAAACTTTGATCGGCATTGATAATTTTGCACTGTATAATTAACTGAAATAGGGAGGTTAACAAAAATGGGTTATCTGTTTCCTGCCAATTGCGTTGATGTTGTTAAGCATACTCTCGTGATAATTATTGAGTCGTTTGATAAAGTTCTTCTGTTTTGTATAATGACTTGCCACAATAACACCTCAAATAGTATTAGTAAGTTACTGCTCTGGTAACCATGAATGGGCCAGTGCGCATGCTCGTCGTCTGAATGCATAGCCTCAGCATAAAGACATGTGCACATGATATAACAAGACGATGCTTCAGTCATGGTCTTGCTTGGCTAATCAGTGTGGAACAAATGATTAAACGGACAAGAAATCGGCAACGTTATTCAGAGATTAGATTCCACAGCTTTAAAGTTGCCATGAACTCTCATGATCCGCTCGAATAAAAAAATAAAGCCTATTGAAACGATTTGTAACGCATTAACTGCTCAATAATTCTTTAAAAACTGCCTGAAAACAACATTTCCATAAATGACCCAGATTAATAAAAACTATTTAGATGCATAGCTGCTAAATAATATGAATAGCTCTTTAATTTCATGAGACTTGAGTGCGAGAGTTGAGTGAATAACTCGCGATATTTCGCGATATTTCGTAATTATTTCCTTGACTCACCAATCAAACCCAGCTGGATAACATGTGAAACTTCCTGTTGCAAATAACTCAACAATGTAACGCATCCGGATGACTTAAAGGGATGGGGAACTAAATTTTAAGTGATGTTCTATTAACTCATAGCACCAATTGATAGCATTCCGTGCCAAAAACACCCTGCCTGGATGCAAGCGTAAGGAAATAATGCATTCCGAATATCGGGGTTAGCATTGCGCCTATGGGAGAATGGCTTCCATTGCGAAGTATAGGAGGCAAACGTCAGCTGATGGCTTGGTTTGGCTGGTGGCTGATTGGTTCCGTTCCCCTCGTGAAGCTATCGATTTCAGCCAATCAGAGCAGAGCATGTTCGCCATAAAAGGACATCTTTGTTGTTTACGAAACGAAAGCGCATGCGTGGTGCACTCTGGCTGACCTTTTTACTGTTTCAGGATGAGAAACATGGTAGGTGTCCTAGAAAATCGCTTGTTAAAAAAAGAAAAATAGCGAAAAAAAAATAATTTTCGCGCCTGACTGGTGGCAAAATGATTATTCTATCTATTTCCGAAAAGAAAATAAAAAAATATCCAAGGGTTTAGTTGCAGGACACGCTGATATGACGAGGCCCATTGTAACAGTTGGGGAACTCGGTGTTTCATCACAGCTGCTGACGTCACGCCTAGTTAGCAATATATCGCCCGCGAAATCGTTAGCGATGATATTCCTTGTGTGGGCCAGGCATAGGAATCATTTATGGTGCATCAAATAATGACTCAAAGTCAATTTTTAACCAGTTCTCCCTCCCTTTAATCCATCCGCGAGGCCAAAATTACGATAGAATGCTTTATCTATATCTTATCATATCTCTGCTTACAAGTAGCTACTGCAGAACAAGAGTACATTAAGAAAGGAAATTTGCACTAGAAAACCAGAAGAGGT
Organism: Capitella teleta; assembly: GCA_000328365.1. NCBI lineage: Eukaryota > Metazoa > Annelida > Polychaeta > Capitellidae > Capitella > Capitella teleta. Next base: position 52,938 of record KB312261.1, on the reverse strand, counting down.
ATGTACGAGGTAAATATATTTAAGTGAAAAATATAATATGCGTAAGCACCATAGCCGGAAGATAAAAAAAAAAAAAAAAAAACTGAACGTAAGCACTTGATGAATAATACAGCAAAAAGCTAATTTGGCACTTCTTAATTAAGTTATAATTATATCATCTCAAAACGGAAAACAACATTCGATCATAGAATGTAAACGGCATTTTAACAACCACAAAAGAAGCCAGCTCTTTTCCTAATTTCCATACTGCGTATAAAAAAATGTCAAAATTAATATTACGAATTTCACCGTGAAAAATTCAGCGTCGACAATGACATTGGACTCAATGAAAGGCAAGTTTTCAGTGCACGAGATAAATTATATTTGATTTTGTAAGATTTTGTAATACAATAAATACAGAGTATTGACGACTATGCAGGTTGTGTATCAGAGAGACTTGAGCGAAAGAATGGTGTGGAGGCACGAGTGGAGATCAAGTGAAGTGGAGCATGCGTTATGATTCGACATTACACTGGTGCGTGATGATTCGACATTACACTGGTGCGTTATGATTCGACATTACACTGGTGCGTTATGATTCGACATTACACTGGTGCGTTATGATTCGACATTACACTGGTGCGTTATGATTCGACATTACACTGGTGCGTTATGATGCTGGTACAAAATGACATCCACATAAATTTTCGGTTTAGATGGGTGAACATCGTAGTAATCATAAAGACATCTGGTCAATGCTCTGCTCCCGGGACGGACGAGGGAAGAGGTGCAAGGGAAGACGTTTTGGTAGCAGATGTTTGTAGATCTGTGGAAAAGAAAATTGATGAAACTGTTACGATGGAAGATTGAGACTTTGAGAGGAAGGGTGTCAAAAGAAACCGGCTACGATTGTGTCGAAACCTTGAATATACAAGTTCGTAGAAATGACTAAATTTTATAACGGGCGACGAGTGCATGAAAATAATAAGACGATTTCATTATCTTTGCCTGCGCTTAGAACACTTCCGGTGACAAGAGATTGACCTCTTACTCACACACACAAAAAAGGCACTTTCCAGATTACGATTCATAGCAAGAACCATTAGTCATAACATGGTGCAATTCCTACACAAATATAAACTTCATACAAATACTTGTTTTGTGCAAATAATAGACACCTGGTGTATTGAAAAGACGAGATATTAAATTCCTCCGCTTGTTATCTGACACCGAGAGCATACATCAAACGATGTGTTTTAAAAGTTCCCTCAAAGCTCGTGTTGCACTTTACAAAATGCACGATTTGACCCGAATTGTAAAGTTTAAACAACTCACCTTAAATTTCACCTTGTGAGTATTAAAATACTGCATGTAAAGAGAAGGAATGCAAGTCCCACGTTCTTCAGATCAGATGCTCCGCTTGTGGAGCGCCTTGTCTCAGGAGCATTATCTGTAATAAGAGGAATGTCAACGAGGTTTAAGTCCATCATTTATAATACATACACCGGACACACGTTGACTTATCTTCTCCTGCGCACTGGTGGCAAACCAGGCCTTGCCTGCAGTATCTGTTACCATTCAATTCGTCACATGATGCTCCTAAATGTAGGTTGGTCGTTGCTGTTGAAACACCGCATTAATATGACGACAGGTGAATGCGATGCACATGCGTACCTCCCCTCTTGACGCACTGTGAGTTGTAGACGGAGTATCCCGAAGGACAGCGACACGTGCCTCGCACGCACAGGGCGCCCCCTTGGCACTGGTACGAATCTCCGCAACCTTGTTCGTTGATATTCCCTGTTAACAAACCCACATGACATCCACGAAGTAAGACCGACCGACTACTCACATTTCATACATGAATATCCAACATGCTTTTTACCTCCGGTACATTCACAACTTCCACTGGTCCCGCATGTTACCCCAAGATGTGTATAACGACGAGCTGCAGCAACAAAAGATGTGAACATCTAAAATACGTCATCATGCTATCGTTCCATCTGCTTACATGCTATTCCTAGCTGGACACAGGTGTGATCAAACGTCGAGCATTCTTGACCAAGCAGACGGTGGTGCCTCAATAAGCACTGGATGCCATCAGGAGTCATGTAGCCGCTGAGACAGACGCACTTGCCATTTTGACAGGACATGCTGTCGGGACAATCACTTTCCTTCAAGCATTGGTCGTAGCCTAAGATAACTGCGTACAAGATAACGGTTACATATAATATGTCTACGGTACAGGAAGAGTGTACTCACTCGGTTTACATTCGTCCGAGTGTCTTGGTTGGTAGGTGTTAGGTTTACAGAAGCATTGTCCTTTGGGGCATCCCTCATAATGCCGACGGCACTCTTGCCCTTTGTTTACATCGCAGTCTTTGTCTTTGGTGCAAACGCTGTTTGCTCTTCTTGCGGCCTGTGCCAATTCCTGGCTGACCAAGTCTGTTACGATAAGTCATTTAGTCGAGGTGATTGATTGATTGATTGATTGATTGATTGATTGATTTATTTATTTATTTATTTATTTATTTATTTATTTATTTATTTATTTATTTATTTATTTATTTATTTATTTATTTATTTATTTATTTATTTATTTATTTATTTATTTATTTTTATTTTTTTATTTTTTATTATTTTTTTTTTGTGGCTGTTCACAGGGAAAGTTATGAGGTATAGCTGTATTTAATGTTTTTGGTGTTTTTCTTTCTCCCAAAGTCTGCACGATAAAAATTCTTGATATTGTAGGGGTGGCCGAAATTTATCACAAGCTATTTTTCACAATAGGCGAATAAATAGCTGTGAGAGAGAGGGTGGGGGTGTTGTGCTATTTTTGTCCCATGGTTTCTTACGTCAGATTTGAAATACTTCGCAAAAACCACGTCACAGACATTCGGTGTAATAACCACCGCGCAATCAAATTGTTAACATGCTGAATGGCTTACAATGAAAAAAAAAATCACAACGTTAAAATTTGACATTTTGATCACAGTCAACATGATTTTTGATTAAAGATCCCAAGGGGATACTAATTATGTTCTAATGTTTGACTAAACCATAATTGATTTTAATATATTATGAGTTTTTGTTAGATAGACATTCGTTTTGTAGTCTGGAACCACGGGATCACTTCCTTAGATTGCAATCTCATCTGAATATATTGAATGCTGTTAATTTGACCACGTGACAGCGTGGTGACAGCAGACTGACAGTCGACTATTACCCGACTCTGCCGCTTCCAATATTAAAGTGTACACGTATTGTTGATTGGACTTTGATACATAGGTGTATTACTCACCAGCTGTGACGTGTAAGAGAAACAGAAACGAAATCTGAAAAGAAAATCATAATCATGTGATTCATGTAAATTCAGGTTAATTTGTGCGCTGAAGTGTTTGATCATTAAGATATGGCGTATGCTAGCTATGAGCATGGAAATACCTATGTGATAAGGAAGAAACTTTCCGAATGGTTAGCGTGCTCGCCTCGTGCTCGCGCTGGCCACTGGGGTTTGAAGCCAGTCACCAACCTTGTGTCCTTAACTCCTGCTCACCTCCTCGGACCACATAAGCTTTAGTTGCTTCAGGATTCCGATGTTAAATAAACCCACAAAATAATAATAATAATAATAATAATAATAATAATAATAATAATAATAATAATAATAATAATAATAATAATAATAATAATAATAATAATAATAATAATAATAATAACAATAATAATAATAATAATAATAATAATAACAAACACATAAATTGCCTCGAGTTTACTTCGCGTGTTTAATCATGAATAGTATGTGAACAATAAATGTATGCCTCAATAAGTAAATATCCTACTTCAAAATTATACGTAATTTATGGTCGAAAGTACGAGTGAAATGACGGGCCATCAGATTAAGTACAATTTCTGAGATATTTATTCATTTTGAATTTATCCTTGGTCTGTCGCAGTTTATAAATCTTGCAGATTGCTCAAGTCGAATTGTCGATCGTATATGCGTCATATTGGACCCTCCAATTACCACTTCGCTGTTTCTAAAAGGAAAAATGCATTGTAAATTATTGCGTAGTTCCGGAAAGAGCTCCACGAACGTCGACTATCTCGTGTCTCGTGGCGATGTGACAGCCATGGAAACTTCCTCAGAAACAGGGATAACATTTAATGGTGATGGTAATTAGCTAACGTGAAATGAGCTCTAAAAGTCTAAAGGTTATGTACTGTTACACATATTATTTTATCTATGACCTTACGTTGTATAGTGCGTGGGACAATTTTGTTCGCCACTTACATCTTCTAACGTACATTCCAGGGTAATTATGAATGTGCAAAATGGCTGGATTAAATTAATACGAAACCAAAAAAAAATAGTCCCACGAAGATTCCCACGATTTCAACATAGACATTAAAGTTTTGAACCAACTGCGTCAGAGGAACTACAAAAGGCTGCTTGATTTGAATAGTAGTAGCTAGTAGTTTATTGACACGAAGTCCAGCAAATAGAAAAACATATTTACGAATTCTCAATTAAATTGATGCACATATACACATATTCAAGCACGCGAGTGAGGGAGGAGAGTCAAACAGAACGGGGGTATCAAAGGACATTAACTGAGGAAAACGATTTCTAATAGGGAGGGTTAATACACACTGGGACAGCACATGCGATTCAGTCTGGATAGAACCACACTGGCAAAGGCGGCTTTCTCTGGGCAAACGGCACCACCTTCCCATTTCAATTCTCAGGTTGTGCGCACTTAGCCGTAATCTGGAGAAAACAATTCTGTGAAATTCTTTGACATTTTGAACATACTCGGAATATACTGGGTGAACAGTCAATTCAGGGTTGAGGGATACATATGTAATACATGTGGTCTTATTCGAGTGCTTAACAACGTCCTTAACATACTCTAAACCAACATTAAAAAAATTTGAAGAGGAATTTTCTATTCCTGAGACAAAGCGGGAAATACCGGTGCGAGCAGAAGTATGCAAGTGAAGGGCAAAAATGAGAGGGTCATCGAGATCAACATTATGACTGCGTACAAATATTTTACAAAAGTAACGACGTTGCTGTTCTTTTATATAGAACTTCAAAGGAGGGTATCCACATTCAATCAAACATAAAATGTTCGGAGTCGTTTTCCTGACCCCTAAGAGCGACTTCAAAGCTGAGTTAAACATAATCTGTAACTTATCAACAGGGGTTTCGAACCAACTTTCACAACTGTATAATATAGATGTGAGGAAGACTGCATCAAATACTTTCTTCTTCACAAGAAAAGGGGCATCTCTATTTCTAGACAAAAAAATTATCAATTTTACAACTCGCTTTGCTTTCTTCTCCCCATCATACGCCTTCGAGAAGTCAACATATACAATGTATAATTTCTCTTTTTTGTGCATAGCAAAATTGATCAACAGCCGGAGAGTGACTATGTGATCTATACAACTACGTCCGGGTATAGCACCTGCTTGTTCTTGATCGGGCACAAACCACCGCATGAACCTATTACATAGGATGTAATCATAAATCTCAGCCACAGCATTCATGATGCTTATACCCCTGTAATTATCACAGTCACTAAGATCACCTTTCTTGTGGATAGCTACCATTCGAGCACGGGCAAACTCAGCTGGGTATGCATCGTGAAAAATGGAATTCAACCAAAATGTTAACCAACCAAGCCACTCATTAGAGAGCGACTTGAAGAGGCCGGGGGCCACACCATCAGGCCCACACCCCGAAGTTGGTTTGAGCTGCTTCTTGATTACATGAAAAACTTCACTTTGTTGGATATCATCATCTAAAAGCGGAATGTAAATATTTGAAATAACATTCGACAGGTCCAATTGGTTTTCATTGAGGGGATTAAGTAAAGCTTCAAAATGCACTTTGAACTGGGTATCGTTGACAACATTATCACTAGTGGGAGGTATGTTTACCATTCCGTCCCAACCAACAGCTTCCCACAGGAGACGGCTGTCCTTTAGGTCCATGATCCTTTGCCACCTGCTGGCAGTTTCATCGAATAAGGTCGGAGGACGTTGGCTGGTCTTGGCAGCTTCATACATCACATCTGTCATGGCGTCCTGAGCATGAGGTGGCGCTTTTCCAGCCATCAACCGGCGGAAGGTGTCACTGTGAACAGCGGCGACTGGAATGCCTCGTCGACACTGGTGTTTAGTGGGGCGTTCAGGTGCATGACGGCGTGCTCACCGAGGTCAGTAGCACGTTTAAGGAGAGTTACCGGGTCATACACGTTGACCTTGCTGGCATCAGTTGTCAACAAAAGAGGTGCATGGTCCGAAGGGAGGCGAAGTGAAGTATCAATGGCGAGGTTATCCACGAGGTGAACGAGCTCCGAAAATATGATGTACAGGTCCAGCTCTGATATCCATCGTTGTCTTTTTCGGAAGGTCAGAGACCCACGAAAGAATTTTCTGCCCGTTCTCAGATTGTTAATGATCACAGACAGCATTGAGGTGCTTACACATCTCTAGCACATAAATACCTCTACATAAATAGCCTGCAATCCGGATGATGATGAAAAGAACTAGAAAATAAAACACGCGGAATACTCACCAAAAGGCAACGATATAAATCCATTGCGAAGGTATGACGTCGGGAAGAGCCTGAGATATACTGCACAATGTCGCACGCTACCGCCACTAATATAGGCTTATCAGTGACGTTAGTGAGTCAGAAACAGTCCTTCTATTTTACCTTCACTAATATAGGCTTATCAGTGAACAGTCCTCCAAGTTCGACAATTATACAGTACGGTCCTCACAAAAACCTTTCTATATAAGAGTATTACCTAATAAACATGCATAGTGGTGTAAATTTAGTGATTATTTCCGATCGTGCCACCCGGCATAACCCTCTGTGACGGTTGGGCTGAGTTAACTTCTATTTTATTTTTTCTTGAGTCAATATGCAAGTTTGTCCACATGTAAGTAAGCTTGTGATCTTGGCTTTCAGTTGAACATGTCGGTATTGATGATGACATTAAAAGGAGAAAACACGAATTCCTGTAGCTGTTTACTCGCTCCTTTCAGATCTCACTTTGCTTTGTGTGTTAATCCACAAAAGCTGTCAAGGTCTTTAGTTTTAACGTGTTAAAAAAAAAAAAAAAAAAAAAAAAACATTCTGTATAAATAATCTTTTGAGTATTGTACGGCCATTTACTTACTCATTATATCAATCTCTTTTTCCGGTAACCATTCTGATGGTCAACGAATCTTTCGTGTCTACAAATAGGCCCTTATCTGATCGAAAAGGCCTAATGACGGCCATCTACCTACAAATACAATTAGTCATTTAGCATCCTGCTAATCCAATCGATAACGACGCAACATGAAATGTTGATTGTGGAAAGAAAGCGATAATATTTGCGTCATGGCATCTCTATTTAAATGAAACATAAATTATTGTTATTTAATTTTTCGATGACTTTTTCATCCACCTTCACTTCCCCACACCCTATGTAACCAACCACATGAGTGGTTATTGGCAATTGTGTGGCACCTTTAACGAGTGTGGTGTTTATTAGGCATTTATATTTATGCCGTACTAAAACCGCGGTTTCTAAGGAAGAGGCGTCAGGATTTTGTGGAAATTGCGTCATGCATGGTTATTCGTCGATTAGCTTTAATCGATAAGCTGAGATATTCAGAGCAACAAACACCATATCACCCACGATACGATGGGTAAACAAAAGAGTTTTGATACATAGAAAAGTGGTTGCATGCGTAGGTGCCACGCATATTGACCAGGGTCATCGTCTTCTATATCGTCATTCCCAACCACTTACAAACGGACACATCGGTGTGCCATCTCTCGATAGACAATTGGCTTATCGTGGCCGATGTTTGCATAATAAAAATGCATCCCAACCACTGCGGATGGAAAACGGGCGAATAATGCACTCGAGAAATGTACCACGCATATAATTATTGCACACGCGAAATTGGTTCGCTTGCCTGAGATCGAGCCCACAATTAACAAAAGCAAGCGTTTGATGCTCGAGTTGGCTTTATAGTTCACTGATTGTCATTATATATATTTAAATATAATTTTACTTCGAATACAAAAAAATTCTTTGGTCGAATGGGCAAATGAACCTTCAACATCTCACCCTGGATGCCTCCTTCGTATAGCCTAATTACGTCATAAAAACGAAAAATAATTCCTTTAAAATACAATATGTAAATATCGAACTTCAATTGCTAACGTGAATATTTTGCTGATGAGAACCGGTTAAAATTATCAATTTACGTGAAATAGTATGATGAAAGTGAAACATATAATTATACGGGTGCAGTACATTAAATATTAATGATATTATGCCATCTACAGACACCGCAAATAATTTCATTTGTTTTATAAAAGAAAATACATATAGTAGAATTGATTCCTTGCATATGGATGCGAGACGGAATATAAGATTATAGTCCAGTGGAAATAGGGTTGACCAATAAAAATTGCCACAGAATTTCTTAATATTCCGCCAAAAAGAAATACAACCATATTCAGTGACTGGTCTAATGAATTACATGAAGAAGCAATGGGCTTTAAAATAGGTGTGCCGTGAATTGAACACTATTGACATTTAATACGCGACAGAAACATAAGACTCATCCATTCTAATTATTTATAGTCGACCAAAAAACGGCAACAAATATCAGACCCTCGTAAGACTCTTCTGGTGCTGATATATCAACGAAGAGGCCTTTTGTTCTTTTCGATTTCCTTTTAATGATTTTTCATTTTGCTATAATTTGTAAATATCATGAAGTTCATGGTCTTCGTATCATACGTAATTGAAAATAATGTCAGCAACGCAGATGGTTTTGAAGCTAATAATAATATATGATGATTGATAATCAATGTCTCTTCTAATTATAAAGGTATGATTACTTAACTGAACCATCACACAGGTAAATAACATCATCCGTTTCAGATTTCATTGCACGGACTTAAAATAAAAAACAGATGTCATCGAGCAGGGAAAACAGCCCCCTCCCCTCCCCCGTGTAAATCAAGTCACGAGGCGAGTGCCAGCAAGTGCAAGGCATGGTGTATAATCCGAGTCAAGGACTAAATGTTTAAGGCGCGCATGGGACTATTTGGGTCATGAAGTAGCAAGTAGCCAAGCACCAGTTACACTAGCGTGACTGTGTGTTACTCCATAATTGATGAGAAAGAGGAA
>KB312261.1:0-43508 GCA_000328365.1 Capitella teleta | reverse complement strand
GGTTTTGAAGCAGATGTGTCACAAGCGCACAAGTAATTGAAATTGTGCATGCATGCGCGTGCGTGCCCTAGTCGCATGCACATATACGCACGTAATTATCTCGGTCCACCAATGGTGAGCTTTGTATGTGCAAATAAGTTTCACCGATTTTGATAAGATTGCATATGTAAGCCTTTTGCGATAATACAGTGCGCCTTTTTCTCTGTGAATATCATAATTGAATTAACCTGGATCGGTGAAAATCTCGGAATACAAATAAATAAATGAACAACATGCGCCTATAGGTCTTTGCATAAACGTGCAATTATATTTACCATGCATGCTATTAATGCAATACCGTACAGATAATTAAGAATTGTACATTATTGTATTTCTCTTCCGGTAGATTTAAAGTATGGATTTTTCAGTGTTCTCGGAGATGCCAATCAGAACATGTGCATCGAGAGAAGAGTGGTGACTGTGTGCATGCATAATTATACGTGTATGTCCGATAATTATAGAGGAGAAAAATTCGCGTATCCGATCGCTTGAAGGCGACGTATAGCCAATAGACTGCTGATTGAAGGACGTAATATGTACGCATACATGACTGCACACGCAAGATGCATTTGACTTGTACGACCTATTGATTTCTGTTGTCTCTTTTGCCATCACCAAGTTAATTAGATTTGAGAAATATTGGAAATATAAATCCGATCGAACACCTTCGGGTCACTGTCTGTGTCGTGTACGTGAACCCGGTGTCAGTCGCCAATGTTAAATGGTATCCAAGATCATTCTGGAGACAAAATCAAAACCTCGTAGGCACCATCCAATTGTCATTAGTCTCTATGCCAACTGCACTATAACGTGTTCTAGGTATCGTGTTTCTTCATTAAATCCTACTTGGAATATTGGTGCATGTAGGAGTATAAAACATCCGTGAAAACATAACACGAATATTCAGTTATTCCCGTCGATTTCGGTTTTTCAATGGGGAGCACTGACGGAATCGTAAAGTGATTTATTTTAACGTGATCAATGCCGAATCGGAAGCCGCGCAGCCGATCCGAATTACTGGAACGCTAAAATCCGTGAAAAGGCTGAAAATTAGGATCCTTCTGCACATTCGGGGCATGTTTCCCAATTACAACACTACAATCTTCTTCAACTTGTATAGAAGAGTCGTCATGTTTCCCTCAACACATATTTAAAGGTCAAAGCAGGAAAAAAAAATGATCAGACAGACCTTGGTTCGGGAAAGGACATATATAATTATCATGTTTTTTTTTTTTTTTTTTTTCTTTTTTTTCTTTTTACTTTTTTCCTTTCTTCTTTATTTGTTGTTGCCATATGCGGCTTCAAAAAAGCTCATTTAATTAGATAGAAAAATAGGATTTATGACGTCATACCCCCCAGCCGAAGCACTTGGGCAAACGAAATATACATAATTATATATATTATATCAATGCATTCACAAAACCATTAAATGTGAACAAATCAGCGAATTTAAACAATTACAACTGTAATACTTGGTGGAAATCATGTCGCATAAACATGTTTATCATAACGCTAAACCAAGACACTTTGGAAGCGGGTAGATCAGCCTCTGATCAATCGTCAATGGCGGGCATTTTGTCGACCACATAAATTGGCGAAAATGTTCTTCTTCTATTTTTTTTTTTTTTTTTTTTTTTTTTCACAGTTCAATTGAGCAAGAATCGTAATAAATCTATTTATCGCCTGCAATTACTTTTCATCGTCCACGAAGTTTTACGAAATCTTGTAGTATTTTATGTTCATATGGGGGGAATCCTATCGTGTGATGAAACATACACGATGAAATATTATAATACATTTAACCCATTAATCAACGGAATTACGGTGTGTACATCGAAATGATATGATTCATGCTTTAAAAAAAACATGGTTTATTATATCTTGTCATAATCATCCCTGGATGCTGCCCTGGTTCTTTTGTCATGAGGCATTCTTAGCCACCCCCTCCCCCTCCCTAGATGCGTTTTGAGTTATGACTGTGTTGGTGGCATAAAGGACCTCGCATAAGGAAACGTTATGATGACTGATTATCAATGGGATAAGGTACTCGAGTCCATTATTCCATAAACTTGGGATATGTGCCACCTCAGTTGTAACTCTTTGTTTTCACTGATCCGAGACAGAGCTGACACAAGCGGAGCTAAAGTGACCAATTGGCGCCAGGACAAAGCCTTCCGGATTCCGGATCTCCGGAACCGATTCCTCTCTTCTACAGCATCTTTAACCGTCGAAATTTGGTTGTATTGTTATAGATGAATTACACAATTCTTCAATGGTATTGTCGCGTGATATGTGCGGACACGGTTAGGCGATGGCTTCGTGATGCTGAGCTCACTGCTCGCCGTCCATTCTGAGTTCCAATCCTGACCCCTCCACTCCGCCAGAGACGCCTCATGTGGGCCCGGTCGGAAACATCGGAATAGCCAGCACTTATAGAGCACTTGAGACGTCATTTTAATAAACAGATTCCGCAATTATTCTAGAGTATTTATCTTTAACTTTGGTTAGAATCGGTTGGGAATGAAATGGACACGCGGGCTATATAATGCAACCCAACCAAAATCGACACGTCTATTGTTTGGGTGAATTTAGGGTGAAAACCCAGATTTTCTGTTGCTTTCTATACACGACTGAAATTGACACGCATGTCGATTTCGAAGCCGCCACAATCCGCCTGTGGATCCCGTTTAACTACTATTAAAACATTCATGACATTATTTCCGCGATTGATTGAGTAATGGGTATTTCTGTTGCGTTGCATTTCTTTTGTTGTTTGCAGTGTAATTCGACGGGATTGTGTTAATCGATTTATTTGGGTCAGTATTAATATAACTAAGGTTTGAGAGGGATTAACCGATTTAGGGGTCAACATTTTAAAAACTGAACAGCAGACAGAATTGAAAGGAAGTATAGATCCTTTGATATGTCAATCTATTCGTGGAGCCCAAACAAGGCACGACTTTGCAGTCGTTGCCCGAAACCAAAACCCACTGCACAATGACCTTATTCGAAGCAGGATGATTTTCCTTTCAACGCGTGACCCTCTCTTAGAAACATATGCACAGGTAATCAGGTATCCCTACCCCACCCCCTCTCCTCTCGTGAACACCTGACATCTTCCCCTGGGTGCTCTTTCCTTACATGCATGAGCTTTAAATTTGCAACGGAAGGTCTTTTTAAGGCTTAGCCTCAAGTCCTTAATTTATTTACCCATAAATAGTAATAATTGATTCAGAATATTATCTCATGGGTTAAAGTGTTGCCGTACAACATTCGTGAATGCGCGTCGTTGTTTTACGGTAATGACGGCAATTGTGGGAGCGTGAACGCTGTTGAAGATCGCTTCGGCTCTTAACCCAGATGCCGCCATTTGCAATCCGGGTTTCATGGCGTCACAAACATTCATTTATTATATGAGAACCCAATAAGACATCCGGCATGTACAATTGAACTATTGAACAACATATGGCAATGAAGAAATTATTGCCGATTCTTACGCAATAATTTTACCAGAGGAAAATAACCCAAACGTATTATACTGTAAGTACATGCACTTACATAATTTATATTATGGGATATTGCACTTATCGGGGTGTGTGCAGCATGGACTTCACTGCATACCACAATATTCTGTATTCCATTATGAAACGTAACACCGTGTAGGAGCTAAGATTTTGCAAAAGCATTTGACAAAACCATAAGGTGGTTCAAAATGAGGAAAATGCTAAGGTCCAAGAGGCTCGTCATGACTGATGTCAGTGATGTGAGTGGTGTCCTCAAATTGACAACTTTTGACTTATCTTCATTCTCTCTATGTCAATTCCCTTAATTTCATAAGATCGCAGACACTCCACATCGTGTCCACGTAGGCTAAAACTGATTTACACAGCGGAATAAAATCAGTTTTCTTGCTCACCTAATTAACGATTTATAAGCCAATGAGGTCAATTCAAATCAAGTAATTGATACGCCAGTGTGGCAGGCCAGTAAGATTTAACAACGCATTTATTGCCGCATGCACAATTGCACATACAATGACCTTCAAACGTTCATGTACTTCCATATGTGTTGTCTTATCATATGTCCATTTCGAATAGCCACTTTGGTTGAAACATTTCAAAATAGAGCTTTCACTTCGTGGTGAGCAGCACTTCACTAATGGTCAACACAGGGCTTATTACGAGATAGATAGATATAAGCGTCTGAAAGTCTCTCTTTCTTCGCGAATGACCTTGAAACAGGACAGACAGAGACGCCAATAACGGAATTGATGATGTGCAACCAGGGTACTGATTAAAATCACATGTTAAAGGTCCCAGGGTAAGTCGCCTTTGTCATTTTATGGTGCAAAGACTTTTATGGCAAAAATAAATCCTCCAGATGAGGCTTGATTCTATTCGTATAATCAAAAGTTTATAAAGTAATGTAATCAAAATTTAGCATGCATGGAGCAATTTTACTATTTAAAAAAAAACTTTTTTTTCTGATTTTACCTATACCTAGGTTATAAATGATATTTGTCTGCTCATTCTCAAGCCGTATAGTTACAACAAAAAATGCTGGAATTTGACAGAATCTGGTATTCAAACTTCGGTTTTTACCAATGGTGTGTTCCTAGATCAGAGCTTGTTGAACACAGCGCGGTCACTTCCCTCCACCACATCTGAAGTGTTGAGCCAAGTTGACCTGTCGGCAGTCTGTCAGAGCAGTCTTTGTCTTGAGTGCGTGACACTGCAGTCAGAAACACCGGAGGAACTCCACAAAGACAGATTCATCAGCAACCCAAGAAAGGTGCGGGGTTCAGGATCAAATATCGAAAATGACAATCGACTTGTCGTTGATCTTTTGTCACTAGCCATGATCAATCGGCGTCGCGAACCGTTTTTCGCTTAATATTCCATCCACTTCTCAGATCAACAATCTGCTCTCCACTTTGAGCGTTTGGTCGAGCCTCCGTGGGCGTTCTTTGTTTCCCTAGCGAGACGTCAGCGGAGGGGTGAAGGATCCAACCATTAATCAACACACGGACAATGAAGCACGGCTACCGGGTCCCTCGTGAAATTAAACCCGACTTTTATGTTCAATCACTGTTACTATTCTCAACAACCAAGATTGGGATATTGCAGATTAAAAGCATCCTTCTGTGTTTGATCTGCAACTTGCCTGATTGTTTTCTTTGGTGTCGGAGAGAGGGGGTGTCGCGCACAGCAGAAGAGTGTATATAAGAGGTCGGCACCCACAGTGTTGACATCATCGGTAGCTGTCTAAACGAAAGGATAGAGTCGCACCTCTCGTTGGTACTTCTTCACAACCCTTGTATTCTCCCCCGAACCTCAGCACAACCCACAAGTAAGTTCACTTTCATAGTTTAATCTTGTTTACAAAATTTCAACGTCTGAATCATTGGTGTGTTCTTGAATATGCAGGCAAAGTAAACTTTCCTTGGTATTTGCACTGCGTTAAAAAGGTTTCCCCGAGAACAGACATTGCATTTCCATTGGGTGTTTTTGGTAGTTCCCATTGCATAACCAGTTGATCTTTCAGTGACATATCTGGTCAGAATTGTACTGAAGTTAAAGATTATATCAATACATTACGGTAGTAGCGTTACCTCTAATACCATTTAGAACATTGCATATGCCTGTGGTTGCAGTACTATATTTTACCAACACTAGCTAGCCTTTTATCCAAGTTTGTCCAACTTTTTCAAGTATATGCAGTGCGGACGAAATGCTGTTCATTCCAGGTAAATTCGCTCTCTCAAGAGTAAATCATAAAGTCTAAAATACCTAATCATTAAATAAAAGAAACAAGTATATCAAAGGTGCAAAATTACACTATACTATGTGTCCTCCATAATCAAACTGATTCATGCCATGTTTTTGAAGAATGAAAACTCATTATACTAATACCTCGTACGCTTAGATAATTATTATGCGATGTCGGTAGTTCAACTGCAATTGAGATTCAACCCCCGCTATACATAGATATAATACATGTACAACATTTACACCATAAAATATGAACCCTAAATTTTGTCAAGAGTATTTCAAGGGCACACACGTCATAGCTTTTACGAAGAACATTGTTATGCCAAGTAATTTTCATTGTGTAAATTTTTTGTGCATTTCTTGCATAATAACGACACCTTTGATGATGAAAGCGGTCGGAATGTGACAGCAGGGGTGGGAATAATAACTGCAGCTTCCTCTTTCCTTCTCCCTCCATTCATGTTTGTGACAGAAAGGGAAGCAGATTTCAGGCTTGATTACGCGTTCCATGCACAGCACTAGCAATTGGCTGAACATCAAATCAAGAAATGCTGAATAGAGTCATTCTTGTCTGAGGTGCCTATGGGTGTATGTCGATGGGAACTTGCACAGGTTGTCAGAGGGCGGAACAAAAGAAACATGAACTCTATACAGACGACATCATACCTATAAGGATGTAGTTTTTATGTTATTCTATGTGTGTGTAACTCAATCCCAACATTGTCTTACATTTTCACATCACTTCTCCACAGAATGCGCAGCTACTCAGTTACCGTCCTTGTATTCCTTGTCTCTCTGGTGCCCTTCGTTCTGTGCGCGCCATCCAAGCAAGCCCATGCGCGGACCTTAAGCAAACTTTGGGACGAAAACAATTCTGACACAGAGGGAAACACTGTGGGAAAACGAGCTGTTGAGGATGGAGAAGATAAATTCTGGAAAAGGGGTGAAGACCTCGAGGGCTTCTGGAAGAGGTCAGGAGGAGACAATGAAATCACCGAGCTTCTTCAGAACTTGAGGGAATACCTTGCGCACCGAGGCGAGGCCAAGCGAGGCTACGAGAACCGCAACCAATTGCAGAAGGCGGAACGTCGTCGGCAAGAGGCGGCAATGATCCGACCTGAATTCAACCCCACAGGCTGGTAAAACTTACTCTGAACTCTCAGCCTTCGTCTTTGTGTGCTGTGTGCTTTCATTTGAATAGTGCAATATCAATAAAATCTAACAAGTGGTCGATACACCCATGGCTTTGTATGACTTCTGCGACTTCTAATCAGTCAGATTGAGTGAAAACTATAGATGGATTATGTTATTGACAGAATCCCCACAGATCATGCTCTCTGAATATATCTACCCACTCATCTTAACTGGTGTCAAATGACCTACGGCAATTGTCTCGGGGTTGTATGTCAAGTATGCAACAAGTACATTGTACTCATAATATATAAATCTTTATTCATACACACATGTATTACAGTGACACTCTTGATTTCTATCCAAAAGGATGGTACTCCAACATAGAAAGGAAGGAACCTTTCTATATTATTTATGCAACAAAATAATAAATACAAAATAATCCAATCCAATCGCTAAGTAGCTTGCTTTGGCAAAATCTGGTAAGAACTACTTGTACTCTGATTCGGTAAAAAGCCCGTCACAATTAGAACTTGTGACTCGTGTTTCGTGACTCATGAAACTAGCATCGGCGCATCACTGCGCCACCGGCAATGTATTTTTAAGTATACATACATGCAGTTCCTACTGGCAAGTAGATGGATAACTGCATTTCATAGCTTCGTTCCATAAACTGATACTTGTATATGGATCCAACTGCGTATATTATAAGAACCTCTTGGTCCACAGCATCGAATGCCTTCAATGAATCTAGGAAGAGCTAGTACAACCACATGCATGTACTATACACAGGGGAAGGGGGTGGGGTAATTGGAAGCATGGGAAGCGAGGAAGCAAAGGTTTTTCGGACCCTGTGAGTATGTCTAAGATGGCTCTAGCTTTTGAGTTGGTGATGTGTGTGACCAATTGACAGTTTCGCTCGAAACAATTAACATACTCAATTATTAAAAGGATGAATAATTATGTTGTCGTGCATAAGCGATGAAATGCATGAAATATCAGACTAATAATACCAAGTATGTACTTCGGACACTTCCATTGTCTGGACGCAATATCATAATCTTCAACGATGATATGATTGACAACAACCGGGTATCCACCTGGCATGCAAAGCAATCATCTACACTCGCATATGAAACAGCTGACTCTGCACTTTTCACGTATCTATCACAAAGCAACTGGAAACCGTTGCTATGGTTTCAGATGTAACACAGAGAAACGGTGTGCTTCAGTTTTAGACCACTTCGTAGCTCTTGCAAGCTGCATTACGGAGTCAGCGATAAATGCACTCGAAACGCTCATTAATCGAATAACTCCGCATGATGACGATGATCAATTGAGTACCGTGGCATGCCAGGGGGCGCACCGATTACAGCACCCAAAAACCCCGCCATTGACGCCCTGGAAACCGAATCAACACATATATGGTAAATTATGCTCGCCTCGATCGATGTCATTTGAAAGCAACGGCCAAAAAAGGTCACATAGAATTCAATTCAGAAGCAGATGAAAACATGTTTGCGTGATATCTACTAGAAACTATATACTTATAGATACAAGTGCATGAGTCTGGTTACATTGGGCTCCAAGGAGTCATTAGGTACATTGATATACCACGCGCATCAACTTATGAAATATACGGATGGTGATGTATTCAAGCGATGTGATGATTTGGTCTCTCTTATGCAACACAATGCAACGAAGACAGCATCGGGCAACGTCATAGTCATGTGACCTGAGCTCAGTATTGGTTGGACGACATGCACGTGATATGTTCTAATAGCAGCTGAAGCAAGGGCGATATCTCAGTATGTTGAATTAAACAGTTAAGTGTGCACTTGAGCTAATAATACCTTGAATTGGCAACGCAAATTAGGCAAATGCAACAGAAGGAAAAGATCCAAGTAGAGATACCATTTAGCATGGATTGATCGCTCACATTGGTATAATGTTGCCGAAGTTCGTTAGGATAGCGACGAGATTCAAAGCGACAAAATACTTCCGGTTATCAATAATCACGCCTTGAAGATTTTTAGCAGCAAAGTGGGAATTATCAGTGGCATGAATCTCAAGTCATTTATGATTTTTAGTGAAGATTTGGAGCCAAAGCACGACGAGATCTTTGAGAATCGGCTCTCATCTGCAGGAATTGATGCATTGAAGAAAATTTTCGAACAGCGAAAAGCGACTTCAAGAGAACAGCAAACTCAGTTTGATGTGTGCAATTAATGCTCATTTTTTTGAACGTTATAATACATTACATTAAAGCATGTTAATTACAAATTCTAGTACAACACTCCATGCATATCATTTGCAGCCTATAATAATAATTTATTGTTTAACTTCGGCTATAGAGTACATGTATCTCTGATCAAAATATTGTATGAAAGAAATCATCGCTGTCTTCCCTCACAGTACTTTAATCTTCATCAAGCACCCGCCGTCATGTCGTGTCAGGTGCTATATTTTGCCTGGATATCCAATGTCTACTGTGTATATATGTACCATAGATCGTACATTTTATAGATAGATATACATGTACCATAAAAAAAACAAATGAGATTAAACCGAAGCTTCAATCAAATGAAATTTGTTTTACATGTTCCGATAGTGAAATTGAAAGTGCAAGAAAAACTGTGGAAGATCTTTATTAGAAGTTATATGGATGTTGAGACCCGGTGTCCTCGCCAGAGTGGCAGTCAAAGTTACCATCAAAGTCATGAGTGAGCTGCATGAGTTCCGTGCTCCTCCCGATAATACAGTTGCATTGGAGCATTATTTTGATTTCAAGGGAGAATCGCTATAAGTCATGGGAATGAAGCTGGTTTTGTCGGTGTCTAGGTCTCCTGTGGGAAACACACACAACAAAACATTACGACACCGATGAAACTCGAAAAACAAATTATGAAACTAACCGGAAGCAGGTGAGAGCGGGAAAACCTTGTTTCTGGTCGTCACCAGTGACCTCTGACCCAAAGACGGGCCCAATGGACTTCCGTTGGCAACAGTGTCTTCGTTCTCCGTGATGGCAGCTCGGTCGCCGAGGAGTTGAGACCGAGATGCTTGGGTGTTACACAGCAAGAAGTAGGTCACCATTCTTCCCTGACCTCGAATCTCCACTTCTCCTCTCCTCTCGAGTCTGAAGTGTCTCTTCTTCAGCAAACTTTTAAATTCAAATTTGATATAAAATAATAATAATGCCCAACATCGCTTCACGTACCCGTAGGTTTTGTCTGAAACGTGGATTTTATTCGGGGTCCCATGGCTCTCGAGGCGAGCTGCAAGATTGACGGCGTCACCCATGACAAGGAACCTCGGGACATCATCCTCGACCACTCCACTCCATACAGCGCCTGTGTGGACTCCAATGCGAATCTGCGTATACCATGAAATGATCCACACCAAGAAACGCCTGATTGGTACCTTAACTATATTTTCGTCATTTTCGTATTTATAAGGAGAGGTCATTTCCTCTACAGACATGAGCAAGCCCAATGCAGTGTTGGCAATTCGCTCAGCGTGAGTCTTCTCCGAGTCAGGAACTCCAGAGACGACCATGTAGGCGTCACCAATGGCTTCAACCTAAACTGGGACAGCAGTGAGGTGGATCTTGAGGTGGACTTACACGTACCCTGAATACACCGTGCACACGACAGACTTTGTTAAAAGCGGCATGCAACCGACCCAGCAATGAAACCACGTCTGAAGGTTTGCATTTGTGCACAATTGAAGAGAAAGCTACAAGATCAGCGAACAAAACTGTGGCGTTATTTTTCTTCTCTGTATTCATTTACAAGGAGATATAATATGCCATGCAGATGAGGTCATCGTTACTCTACCGGCTTCGTACGGTTTGCTGTTCAGTAGCTGGTCAGCCACCGAGCGAGGTAACAGGCAGGTGCGTAGTTTCTGGTTTAAGCGTCTCTCGTCAGCCAATTGCTTGGAAAGTTTGTTGATTTCATCTCGCATGACCTCGGGGTCATTTGAATCCATGCGCTGGATGGGGGAGCTAAGTACACCACCAGATGTGTTTTTGTTTCCATTGGTATGGCTCGTTCGATGTCTAAATCAATTACAAATGTCACTGACCATGGAGTGACCACGAAGTGACCATGACGTCACTAACCTGCCCATGAGTTCCATCCAAAGCAGATCACGGGTCACATCGTGGATTGGGATGTCACCTAAGAACATGGCACGTTCTTCGACGTCTTTCAGACATCTCACAAACGGTGAGCACAGGTACACCACTACGGTGTGGGATGGGATGAACAACATCTGTCCTGAATACGTATACAGTGTTGGTTAACGGGCCCACGAGTTTAAATATTGAGTGATCTGAAGCCACTTACCTTTGAGGATTATCATCGGTTTCTTTCCCCAGTTACTCATCATTTTGTCAGCTTTTGTTTTCAGTACGAACGGAGTGTTAATGAACTTGCTGATGTTGGCAAACTGGAAATCCATCGAGTGCGGATGCAGCAACTCAAAGAAATCGCTGACAATCGCTGCTTGCGTTCTTATTCCGGGCATCAACTTCTGCACGGTGATCCCTGGTTAACCAACACAGACAACGCTCAATGTCACGAGTTATATACTAGTACTGAATACCTGAATGGACGACCGTCATGGTGGAGTTGAATGCAATGTGGTAAGGAAAAGCATTGCAGAAGGAGACAGCATCGAAGGAAAGTGATGCCGGGTAGGCTGGGGTGAAGCCCCCGAATAGCACGCTCATCTTGGCAACTGCCTTCCACTTGGCACCCGCTGTCTTCCTCTTCATGAGGGGCATGGCGTTTTCACCCTCATTCCTCTTGATCTCGTCCAGTCTTTCCAACACCCTGTCTATATCCTGTGTAATAAGGTCATTTCGTGTTTTGTTTGATATAATATGTGCTGATGACGCTACCCTTTTCCTGATCTGTCGTTCGGCGTTCTTGTCCGTGTGAGCAACAAGCGTCGGTGGACCACTTTGACGTCGTCCTGCACCTGATTGAGTGACCGTGATGGACAGTACAACGTGTTGACGAGGCGCTGATCCATCTTCCACATATTCCATTGACTCCGAAATCACCTGTACTTGGAGTTCGCTTTTGAAGTAAGACTTGGCTGCAGCTCGTAAGATTCCTTTGATGCAACACAAAATAAAAATGACAGCATTTTTATTGTATTTATTTCTATTTACAAGAAATAGCCTTACAAACTGGTACTTACCAATTGAAAGAGGATGTAATCCCTTTCTGAACGAGTAGTAATGCACGGTCATTCTATCCTTCACTGAGTCGGACTCACATCGAAAACTGGGCATGTTGACCTTGGGGTATTCGCTCATGATGTATGTATGAAGGTAGTCAAGATTTTCCACGAATTGCAACATGTTTGCACCCAAATTTCTGAGCACCTCGCCATATCCAATCCTCTTGGCGTATTCCAGGTAGTACTCACCAACCAGCATCAAGAATGTGTCCCGAGGAAAACCTGGAAGTCTCTAAAATTAAATCTAGGTCATGGGAAGTAAAAGCCAGACCTAATGTTGAAATTGCAGACTCGATCCACTTGTCCACCATATTATCGTCAATTTCAGCCTTTGCGTCGACGGTTTCAGCCAACCCACATTTTGCTCTTGAATAAATTAGAAAGTTACAAGCCAGTTTTGGCTTATGAGTTAATATAATTCAAAGACTTACTGGATCTCCCGCCATGACTCTTCTTTAAATCTCTCCTTCACATAGCCCTGTAGCACCATAAGTAAGTGGCCATACTGTAAAAGGAAATCTACCCTTCAATGTCATTGTTGAATTAGGTTGACCGAAGCTACTTTGAACACTATACTTACACTTACACTCACACTTACATAATATTAGATATTAGTTCGTTCGTTGCTAGAAGCCCAGTAAATTGCAAGACTGGAAGCATAAGCTTTTTAGCCTGGAAAACAACTCAGATGATGAATCCGAATTTTCTGTCTTTATTCGTGCTCCTCCAGGCTGCATGTACTTGTGTGATGGTTTTAGACAATTCAAGTGTTATTTTCTCTTGTACGTATTGAATAATATAATAACTGTTTTCCGTCGTGTACTCACCATTGTTGGTATTGGGGCACAAGCGCTTGATCCAACTCACAGGGTGAAGAAGTAGTGAGTGCCAAAACAACCAGTAATATCCTTAGTTAAGAAGTGTCCTTAAAATCGCTCGCTTTCATTATTAATTGATCTCGCAATGATTGATGTCCTTGCATTCAAGAGCGTGTCCTTTTCACATAATTATAGAATATGTTTGCTTTCGACGGATTTATATCGATTCCAATTCACTCATTCATTCAGGATATATATTTTTTCTTATGTGACTTCTCTATCTTTGTACCTGTTTGATAATATTGGTGATTTTTATTGGCGAGCTGTTATAAGGACCATATGATAAATTTTGGGCTACGAAAAGTCTTCGATGTGTCTCTTTGACAGCATATAGTTCATACATACTAGTTAGTACATTGCTGGTTCTGGACGCTCTGTTGTTGATGAAACGTTATGATTTTGTGACGTCGGTAACAATACTACTAGTAGTCTTAAAGAGACAATTAAGGTCAATATTATCTATTCGTTGAATTAAACAATGGGATTAGATGTGAAAGACTCACAAGAGATATTTAATAATTCGCCATCTACTTAAATTGGTGGCGGAGACTTTTGTGCTCTCAGCAAATCGTAAAAAAAACGCACTGCGAGGGTGTGTAGACTGTGTCTTATCAATCTAGTTCCCTCGCATGTGCATGGTATATGCATGGTATGGGCTAAAACCCGCTAACAATATTATTAACAATAATGATATTAATAAAATTCATTCACACGCTTTCAATTCATTCGGTATTTCGGCCACATCAAAATACATGACTATGAAACTATGGAAAAGCGCATTCCTTCCTGAAGGGCAAAGTGGGTGGAGAAGAGGAAAGGGAAGGGGGCAGACCACCACTTGTACGGTTTGGAGCAGGACGCCTGGGAATGGCTCAGCGTGGACTCGGCTGCAGGACACGCCCACAAGTTCAAAACCGAGATATACTGCGTTAATGCAGGTTTCTATAGGATACGCCAAATGATTCATCAAATAATGCAACATTAATTTATTAAATCATATGATTCTTATCATTTAATCAGTTCTACGCTGAGTTCATTAAGATATCTGAATAGATTATTAAGTAATGCAAGTGTGCTGAGTCATTTACCCAGTTTATGCCAAAATGCGGGCACTTTTAAGTGCCGTATTTTCAACTACTGAATGCGTTTGATTCGATGTACTGCGTCAATACTAATAACGAAATTTCCATTCCATTCAGTTTACGCTGTGTGTTTGTAAACCCGATATGACGATTACAACCATGGGCAACTCCGATGAAACAAAAGCCTACTAAAAATACACTTAAATAACATTTATTTCACGAATAAATAATTAAGTGAATAAACAATAATAAAAATTAAGAAAGAGAAACAGATGTTTGAAGAATTAAGACACCAGGAAAGACAAAATTGTGAAAAATATACAGAAATAATGGGTTCAAAAGGTCATCGGTTCTTATTCAGCTACAATGACCCGAACATCCTTGCGATGAATTCTTCATAGCTGACCGTTCCGCTTTGGTCAGTGTCCATCAGCTCCATCATCCTCTGGAGTTCGGCGTCTGAGAACCTCTTGCCCATCTCCTCAAACGCCTTCTTCAGTTCTTGCTTGTCGATTTCGCCATTGCCGTCTTTGTCAAACGACTGGAAAACACTTCGCATGGCGGCTTGTCTGAAATTGACACATGATAGTCAATTAGACATGCATAATGAATGGTATTCCAAATGGGCAAACAATTAATAGAGGGGGAGGGAGAGAGCAATGCGATATTTTATCATAGTGTACATTATATTGACGTGACCCCTTTAATAAGCGCCAATACACACCAATATTCACCAACAACCTAGTTACCGAGCATCTTGATCAGACATGCCATCAAGACAGCAAGAAAGCGGAATGCTTTGTCAATTTTAGCGAATCGAACAAGTTTCTTCCCGTGAGAAAATTTGACATTGAGATTGGAATGAAAGACAATTTTGATGAATAACTTGTAACTGGTCGGTTGCGTCTGAGCTATAGTCCACATTGAACTGCACGTCTGCATTTCTGACGATTTGAATCGGACGTCTGCATAATACCAGGGGACCTGCATGTATTGAATTGTGTGTATGGGCAGGGCAATGTAATGGTGCCATTGGAGCCGAAACGCATCAATTTTTATGGGTACTAAATCACCAAGTCATCGAATAAAGATACAAATGGTTAGGTAGTTTTACTTATTAAAAACTTTTGACAACTCAGCGCTGAGAGCAGTCATGGTATTCTTCTTAGGAAAAAAAATTATGCAACAGAAATATTTGCAGCTGGTTTGACCACGTGACTGCAGCAATCCTGTGCCAACCGTGGAGGTCGATGTCCCGGGTTCAATAACCGATCGGGCCACGAGCGTTATGATAGTGAAATACTGTAATAATAACTCGTATGTTTAATTTTATTTCCTAGGTGACTCTAGTTCCGCCTACAATTATCTATAAGCTGTTTAAAAAGTATCCTAGTGCTGCCCAACTGCGTAAATAGGCAGGGCGCTGTGTTCTACTGCCTTTGGTAGAATGCAGGATAAATATTCGTTGGGATTATCGATGAGAGCAGTGGGTACGTAAACCCTGGTCCAGGGTTCGATTTGTTCTGACCCCCTTATCACTTATTATGTGGGTTCGGTGGACATGTTCTTGATACTTTAATATATCAGAAGATTTTACAACAGGTATCTCACTTATTGTTCCGGACTTCCCTCTTGTAAAAAGTGATCAAAAAAGTATTTTACTGCTTATATTTATTGACTCTATACAATTACCATGTAACTTCCAATTATACCATATCAGGCCCACAATAGGTTTATATAATGACGTTATTCGTAACGAACACTTGCGATAGTCCATATCTAATCTCCGGTGTGATTTACGGCCAACGCCCAACAACCGAATACTGGCGCCGCTCCCCCTCCCCCACACCTCTACTTCTTCTCGTCTCCGCAAACCCGACATAAAACAACCGCATTATAGGCATGTGAGATTCTACGTTTAGCACGTGTAATGAATAACACACAGCTGTCTATGAATGGTATGAGTTCTAAGATTTAGTTAAATGCCAAGTTGGCGCATGCAAGATCAAAGTGCGGATGCCGCACTCTTGGACAGTACAGCCGACTATTAAGTAGGTCAATAGCATCGTTCAAAGTTTCCCCCGCTCTGCCTGTTGCTCCGACTCACAAAATGGCGAGGTTCGAGGCGCTGCTCCTTCTGTTCGTGACTGTCTGTTCTTCGGAGAAAGGAGATCGAAGTGAGTTTTACGTTTATATATAACACACGAGGTGTGTTTGTGTGTTTCCTTTGTTGTGTCATCATTGCGTGATATTGGCTGTAGACCTCGGCACGGTTCAGAATAATTCTGGTCTGTATTTCGGGATGTAGGTAATGAGAAGACTAATATAAAAAAGGCTTTACCAGATATATTATTCTGTTATGTTCACAAATGCAATGTTTTGAAATTTTAAAAATTTAAATGCTCAATCGAACCCTGACCTCTTGTCCTTACTTTATTGGGTCACTTGAACCTATGATCTTTGACCCCGGCTCTGAAGCAAATGAGGTCACGACCCCGGGAGAGGACGCAGTCCGGCTGACTCATCCGACATGCTTTCTCTCACGGGAGACATGAAGTTGCAAATCACAACATGCTTATCTTTAACAAAACGACTTTAACTACTGAACTGTAAATGCATTTCATTCATTAATAGGACATAATGAACAGAAGTACTTCCCTCTGAGCGGGAGGAGGCTGAACATAATCACCATGCCGGTTGGTATGAATTCATTATTGCATAATCTATTTGACACTTTGTCTTTCTGCAGAGTGCTCCGTACACGATGCGAGTGCTGAATGGAGACCAATGGGTCTTCATGGGATACATTCCTGAGCTCATTCAAATGCTTTCTCAAAAACTTCACTTTGAATATACTTTGACCTTTGAACCGTCCTTGAAATACGGCGCAATCGACTCAGATGGACAATGGACAGGCTGCATTGGTCAACTGGTTGCACATGCGAATACGGTCAGTTATGCCGAAAGTGACATCTGGGCCGAGTAGAATAGTCACCCTTGCAAATGGCCATTTATTCGTATTCAATTAGTCAATTCAATTACCTTCAGATGGGATAATTTTCCCGTTCGCCTTTACTTCCACAGTTGGTAAATAATCAAGTATTGATCATTAGAACTAACCTGAATTACGTTATACGCAAGTGAACTCAGATTGCTCCCAATTTAGTTGATTGCTGTTTACTCCCTTCATCCATTGCAGAATGGGACGAGTGGTGCTGACATGGCGGCCGTCATGTTGGTGCAAACGAGCATCAGGCAGCAAGCAGTGGACTTTGTCCATCCGCTGGTCAGCAATGGCTTCACCGTCCTGCTGAAGAACGAGGAGGATGGCGTCGACCCTCTTCGGTTCCAGTTTAGCATATTTGCGCCGTTCTCCCCCGTTTTATGGTCCCTGATATTCCTCAGCGCCTTGTGTGTAAGTAGGTCAATCAATCGGTCAGATGTCCAATCATGGAATTCAATCAACAGGTAGCAGCTTTATTATGGGGTACAAATCGCGTGAATCCGAATGAGTGGAGACGAAAATATATCGACAGCCAAGTTGGCGAAATCGAAGGGCAGACGTTCGATGTCGCCGGATCTCTCTGGTTTGTATTCAGCACTTTCCAGTGGCAGGGTGAGTGGCGTGTTTAACGTTATTCACACCTGAAATAAACGTTTGCTCGCCCAGGGTTTGATCGAGCACCGCGATCCATTGGCGGCCGAGTGCTGACCGTGTTCTGGGTGCTCTTCGCCAGCGTCGTGATCATTTCCTACACTGCTGGACTGGTCAACGATCTACACTGGACAAGCATGGCGCGCGCCCACTCTTTATCCACGACTCCTTCAACCCTGCGGGAGCTGATCCTTCGTAACGACTACAAATGGGGAGTACTAAAGAACTCTAAAACCTGGGAGTATATTTCCAATGTGGCCAAGACGGAGAACGTTAAAGCCATCAAACAGCTCTTGATGCAGAATCAAGATCGACCAGACAACTTACTCACTTCAAAAGAAGCGGTCAGCAACGCAGCCAAGGGGAAGTTCGCATTTGTGACGACTTCTATGAACGCCGAGTATCACGTGATGAACACAGTGCCCTGCAACCTGAAGACCATCAACGACCGCTTCGGGGCTGATTCATACGGCTTTGCATTCCCCAAGGACTCCGAGTTAACTCCATACTTCGAAGAGGCCTTGCTGGCCATGCGCGAGTCTGGGGACCTGGATTCGCTTCAGAAGAAGTGGGTGTACGAGAGGACCATGTGCTGGAACAGCACCAGCAGGGGGAGATCCCCGGCAGTGGACCCGCCCAGCAATGATTATTTCGGGCGTCCGAGAAAGATTGATCTCCACGCAATGACCGGTTGTTTTGTGTTTCTTGTCGTCGGCTTGTTGACATCCTTGTTCGCGGCAGGTTTTGAAATTTGGTATTACAAGTACACCGCGGAGGTGCGTATTAGGGTTGTGTGCACTATTTGCATAATAATTACATTTTTTGTTATTATGCAGAATCGAATGCTGAACTTGCAGGAACCGACTGTCGATGTTCCTGGAATGGCAGACGAGCAACCCAATGACACTGCAAGTCCCTATTGAGGATTAAACTTTGTTAAATCTATATTTTGTTTTCGGATTAAAACTTACTTAATTATTAGTTCATTGTTATTTCTGCGTTAGCAATCAGTTATATTTGTCCACGGTGGTGGGTTGACATGTTGAAAGGAGGAATGACACAGATTTCCTTCAAAACGCTGACACAGACCATCGTATCGTGTACCCTGGCTTTGGACTTTTCCTTCGATCTTAAATGCTCACAATACCATGAATTACTCGCATTCGCTAGATTTCCTATACATGTTAGTTCTTTGCAGCTCCACGCCGACCAATCCTACGCTCCAAATTATGTTCCAAGACCTTGACGTTCTCCGAATGTGTCAGTGCGGCCATGAAGCTCAATATAAACCAGAATATTGTGTGTTGGTTCCAACCATGTTCAGTATAAACACGAATGGCCATGAGTGCTTTGTTTGCCAATATGAAAACATCCCGTTTCTGCAGTTCCGGCTCCACCCGGACCGACGTGAATGCATCGCCCGATAACCTTCAACTTCCGCAATCAAATATCTGAATCACTAGCAATATTTTAAAATGTACTACATTAATAGTATAGTTCTTAATAAAACAAGCTTTGGTTATTTATGTAGGGCAGCAGCATGCGGCTATAAAAGTCGTGCACCCCTTCATCGTTTATTGTCTTGTATCAACAGAGCTTTCTTCGACCCCACCCAAAATATTGTTATAGCTAGACAGATGGGTTATGCGATAGTTGCTTTAATTGCTGGTCCATGCATCCCTCATCTCTCTATCAGGTCTTATACTCGTCTCCATCTTACCCAATAATTAAGTCATTATGATTTAATAAGACTGCAACCAACTGCAAGGATATTATTATATTTATAACAGTACCATTGCATAATGCTTTCGCTGGGTGCTACCATTTCGACGTGTACCCTCGTAATTATAGAATATGCTTTCGCAGCCTTTCTCCCAATTCCAGCAACGGATATTTGCGTGAGTATTACGAGGGTCGTATAAATATACAACTTAATGCTGAGTACGAGACTCATGCCCCAAGAGGAGTGGTGCAAATTATTGAACCCCAGGGCCCCATCTGGTGTTTAGGAAATATGGTCTCTGCAGATTAAAGCTCCAACAACTGACATCGTATATATCGAAGGTCGAGCGTTATCTGGGGATAAGTTGGTAATTGCATTCGATAAACGTCATGTCATACCAGAGGGCAACTCTGTGTTCCTTTGTGCCGGTCCAGTGATTACTGAGATAATCTCATCACAAATCAATGGGCGCATCATATTGAACATCATATCACCGATAACAACCGCCTTTTTGACGCAGCAAGGTTGCAGCCACAGCCGTGCTGAACATGTAGTTTTATGTTTGTTGTGTTGTCTTATCTGTAATGCAGAACTTACTTGTGAGCCTGAGGGGGAAGGGCTCCCATTGCATAGAGATATTCATCCAGAGAGACGCGGTTGTCTCCAGAGGTGTCCATCCGGCGGAACATGTCCTGCAAATACACAGCATTGGGTTCAGCTGGAATTTTATTAATTACTGAAAAGTTAAATTTCGGTTGCATGCATCAAATCGAAAAAAGCCTCAGTTAAAATATTAATGTCATCTTGGTCATCTCGGTTACTGCCAGCAGTGATGTGCGGTCAGTCACATTTTTCGGACCATGTTAGGATTTACAAAGTCCCACGATGAATATATGATCAGGGTGCCTGGATTTATTATATTCATTAATTTCGCTTCATTCATTTCACTAAATTCGTGAATTTCTGCCTTGATATCAACGTTTTTTGTTTTGACGTTTCGACCCATTGACTACAATGTCCCCTTTTATCTTCTTTTTTTTTTGGGGGGGGGGTTTCTTCCCTAATTTTTGCATATTTTTTACATCTTTCTTTGTGTGTATTCTGTTTGATATGAGTTATGAATGTTAGCAGATATGAATGTTATCTATCGTCTATCTCTATCTAGCTATGAAGCCCAATAAAAGACAATAATTAAAATTTTAGTTAATATTCATTTTATTTAATTTCTTTTCATTTTATTACCTTCTATTATTGCGATATCTGTAAAGTAAATTTCCTTGTAAAATTATAATTTATGAATATGTGAATTTTAATTGCTTCATGAATAATGTGACTCACCACGCTGCCATATCGGCTGAGATATATCTCAGCCGATATATCGCATGTGATCGATTAAAAAAAAAAAAGAAAGGAGAAAAAATGACTGAACAAGTAGGGTTTAAAATCGATAACCATAGTCTACGCTCAGTGCGGCATATTGCATAAATGAAATAATTTCCTTGGCTTCATCAAAATGTATGTCGCGATTGCAGCGACGAGAACACCTATGCGCGCATACAAAAGCCAATAATATCAAGTGCTCACTAGAATGCTTATTCTTGAAATTTGCATTATATTCAACATTCAAAATCGATTTATACTCCCTAAAATGAAAACGAAGCCCAACGCTACATTTCACAATTAATATCTCGGATTGTTAACATTCTAATCTCGGCCGTATAATGAGATTACGCAACACATACCTTGATCTCCGCGTCTGACCCCTTGTAACCTTTCCTCCTCATCATCGCCACCAGTTCGTCGATGTCGAGGAATTCATTTCCGTCCGTGTCAGCCTGACGGAAGAATTCCATGTACATGTCGCGTCCTTCTGCCATCCTTACAACTTCGGTCACGATTGAGCGAGATGTGAAATGTGGCGTGGATCTGAGTGCGTGCGCTGGTGGTCGATCAATGCGAACGGGGTAAGGGGGCGCCACCATGTGCTGATGTGAGAATTATGACTGATTGTATGGGAATTACGCCATTTGCATTTCCTCAGGGCGACTCAGAATGCCGTTGCATGCATGCTTTATAATAACTGTATTGTATTTATGCTAATCTACGCATGGTATTTTGTGGTCCATACCAGCGTGGTAGTCATTGCGCTTAGCCATAAGAAATTGACGGCGCAACCGAGTTTCATTTCAGGAAGTATGTTGATATTTTGTTTGCGCTGTAAATTAAGTGAGATCAGTGCTGGTGTTGTGGTATTTTATAGCAGTGGTTCCCGTGGCAAGGATGCACGCTGTAATTGAGAAATTCCTCACACTCTTAGCTAGGGCCTATGACATGTACCTCTCGAGCCATTTGTAATGCAGACCATATTATAGATATCAACTGGAAATTGGAGTGCAGCATAAAAGAGCCTTTAATTGTAACCGCAATCTGAATACCTGGCAAGATTGATTGCCTTTCCTTAATCACGCATAACACGGCGTCCTGAAGCCGTTCGTCAAACTCAGCAAAGTATGACGCAATGTCTTTGGTGTTCATGCAGTTATGCGAAATGAGACGATTGGAGTCGGAACAAATATATGTCTTTGTTGTGGTTTAGAGTACGCGTACTATATAGAATAATCAAACGGCTCATACCATATACACCGTAGTTTAACCATGCTTATCACAAACGTCCTCTCGAATATATGGTGCATTCGCAAGACTTTTATTTCGTGCAGCGCTCTCTTGTTAAGCTCTTAAGGATCCATTCGTGAACCAGTCATACTTGGACTTTCCTGGATGAATATAGATATACCCTGCATGCACCCCTGAATCTCTGAGGGGTCCAGCCCAAAAGACCTTTCCAACGATATGTTGCATGGCTAATTTTACTCTAACCAGTCGGCCGGCAAATTTTCACATTGTTTTAGAATATCTACTTTTTAACCGGAGAAAAATGTACATTTCGGAATCTCGACAAAAATCGATTACGTGTAGTATCAGTTAAAATTATAATGTTGCCTGTCATAGGAGTGTTGGCACATCGACCGCACGCAAACTGCTTGGATTGAATCCGAAATTAGCTGAGCTCGCTCTGAAACACTTCGCCAATCTCATGCGCTTTTCCTATGCCAATAACAACTACGCTTAATCAGAGGTAAGTTGTTGTCGCGTCTCACATCGTAGATACGGTATCGTGATCATTCGTAAACCAGGATACCAGGGTATGTTTTAATTTGCAATTTATGCTCATTTGAAACTCGAATCATAACGTCAGCCTCACTCAGAGGATTCAGAGCACTCGGCGGTTGTGTCAGTGGAGGCAGTTCTCAGTTATTGAACCAATGATTTCTGCCTTGGGTTTATAATATTGTGGAGTTAATCTTAACTGTATACACAATATGCTTGACTGTGTGCTTATAGTCAAAACTCGTTTGGTTGATCGAGTAGTAGGCCTAGATAAAAGATCCTGCGTGTTATAATTAGTAATATAATTAAATAACTTGTGCGGTTCAAAATGCTCTTCGGCTAATGAAAATATCTTTGAGTCACAATCCAGCCCCTCCAAAGATAACATAAAAACCCTAGGTTTATATCCAACCTAAAGCGGAGTGTCAATGGATCGAGCACTGAGCGTGCGTCTCTCAGAGTCCTATCTGAGTGACGAATGAGCACATTTACATTGAGCAGGTGATTCAATTAGCTACGTGTGTACTTATGCTGGCCGCTTATTGGCCAACAGACTGAGCACAGGTTGCGGCCAGATCGCTGAGTACGAATATTCGACCAATCCAGCTTCATTGGCTACGTACTTGAGGACCACGAATCGGTCTTGGGGTCTAGATATATGGACCGTTCCAAAAGAACATTCAGATACTTTGCCTGTTAGTAATTTTAATTGGCATATCCTCCGTGCAGCTACAAGCATCATTTGAGTCCATTTGGAACCATTATCAGAGGTATGAAGACAAGAAATCTGTACTGAGCTTTTGCGACAAGACTTAGGACATTCTGCAATCTGCACATACAGGCAACATACCAAAAGAACAAATAATAATTGCAAACTAATTTTACTTTCATACACAAAAGCATAAAATAGAACCGAAAGAAAAAATAATGATATCATGCATGATCACGATTGACTCCACATTGAAAACATTCTAATGCCTAGTGAGCAAGTCAAAAAGTAATAATTCTAAAATAATTATTTCAAAGGAGGGATAATTATATTGAGAGCTATACAATCGTACCAAAAAAAATGTGATTAAATATAAGTGGAAGCTCGGCTGGCAACATGCAATGAAAAAGGAATCACGATTGTTTTTCAGGGTCAACAAAAAGATCAGCTCGACTCATTGCCACGCCTTCCGTATTGGTTGCCTGGCAACGATACTCAGCATCGTCATTGCTGAGGCAACGGTGAATGGTCAGTGTATGTTCACCTCCGTTCAGTTGTCCAATCACACGACGTCTGTCGCCTTTGATGGGCTCATTCTCTTTGAACCACGTTATGCTGGGTTCAGGCTGACCTTCAACTTTGACTTTAAATGTGGCAGTTTGACCTGTTG
Source organism: Capitella teleta (assembly GCA_000328365.1). Lineage (NCBI taxonomy): Eukaryota > Metazoa > Annelida > Polychaeta > Capitellidae > Capitella > Capitella teleta. The sequence goes on along the minus strand of KB312261.1, from coordinate 19,426 downwards.
TGACCTCAAGGTCAGACATTTTTGTGGTGAATTTTGGCTCTCTTAATACAGCATCATCACTGAGGTCACAAGTTTTTTTAGAAAGCGTAGGGAAAAATTTGCGATTGCGGGCGTCGGTCGAGTTGGATGAACTACTGGAGTCACTGTTGATGGAAGATGCACGTGATCGCGTTGATGGTGAGTTGCGTCCGGTGTCAAGAGTCTTCTGCAGGATGGACATTCGACCGAGCGCTCGCATGGCGTTACCGGTTTTCTGAGAACCAGAAGAAATTTGATTGAATTAAATGGGCGCCATGCCATCTTTACCTGCCATTTGCGTTTTGCCATGTAGCGCTTGTGTTTCTCTGTGCTGAGGCGTTTTGCTCGCATGAACTTCACGTCTTGTGAGAGCCATTTGTGCTGCAAGGCCTCAGATGCACTTTGTCGCTTTCTAACAAATTTCAAGGCATAAAAATCCTGCATGATCTAATATTTCATAGGACAGACCTCGGATCAAGCATGAGCAGGGTTTCGATGAATTCTTTCGCATCATCAGAAATGTCGTCAAATATGTCGTCATCAAAGTCCCATTTAGTCAGCGTTACATTAACGAATGTCTCCGCGTCATTTTCTCCCATGAACGGAGATAATCCAGACAGCCTACAGGGAAATAATTGTGCCAATGCATTCAAAAAAAAATATTTGGAATATGCATGCAAATTTGTAAGCAAATTGTCTGAATTTGTAAATTGAATAATTATATGAATTGCCAAAATAAAAAATATCTACTCACAGCATATAGCAAATGACTCCTACACTCCACATATCCGTGGTGTATGAAATTGGGTCATAATTCACGACCTCCGGAGCCACAAACTCAGCCGTCCCAAACATAACCTAGAAGTAGAGGTACCCATTTAAATCTCACTGATAGTACAAGTTTCCAAAACAAACCTTAGCAGACTTGGTAGGGTCATACTTGCGCGCTAACCCAAAATCAATGATCTTGATTTCATTGCTGTTTTTGCTGATGCAGAGGATGTTCTCAGGTTTCAAATCGAGATGAAGAATGTTGTTTTCATGCATGTAATGAACACCAGACACTATCTGGCGCATGAAATGAATGCTTTCTCTTTCTGTCAAGATGTAGTCTTCGTCTATTATGCGCTCAAATAATTCTCCACCAGCCACACTGGGAAGAGAAAAAAAAAAGATATTTTGACATTTACTTCTTGCTTCACGCAGAATATTTCCTAGTTGGTATGCTAATGATATGCAAATGATGATTATGATAATTAGTACTCACTGCTCCATAATGAGGACCATTTCTCTTCTGGTTTCAAATGCATCCCACAGCAGAAGCAGTTTCGGATGATGTAATGCGTTCATGATCATGACCTCATTCCTGAGTTCATCGCGTTGACCCATTTTCACTTTAATGAATTTCGCCGCAAATTCGCGATTGCTCTGCTTCTCCTTGCAGAGGAAAACGCTGCCAAAGCGACCCCTGGAGAGAGATCGCTTGAATACTGCCCTCGTTATTAACCCCACTCCACTCACTTTCCAATCTCACCGCCTGTCGTATAGAAGTCAGTGAAATTCCTGGTCGTGTCCAGCTCCACTTGGCGCGGTTCAAAAGCTAGTTCATCTGCAGAATTGGATGAAATTTTATGCTAATTTATGCAAATATAAAGAAATTATTGTGGGCATTAAAACTTATACAATCAGTTATTTTTGTACAAGATATTTGAAACAGTCAGTCAGTTACCAATTATTGATTTTAACTAAAAAAAACTTAACTTATCGTCAGGATGAAATTCAATCATTTAGGTAATTTTAGTTTGTAAAAATAAAACAAAAATTATGAAATCAGTGCAAAAAAAAGCTAGAAATACACTGTGTATGAAAACAAAAATATTTGAAGAAATCTCTTTCAAGATTTATTCAACTGAACGCACACTCGAACCTTCTCCCGCAAAGAAAAAAAAACTTATAATTTTCTCTTTGATAAGCTTCTTATCATAGTTTTTTTCATGCAATGCACATGCATGTGAGGCATGAAGAAACGTAAATTAATTACCAAACGGACTTAACGGTTCGTCATCTGACTCCTCATCTGAGAGAAAGAAAGTCGAACATAAAAGTACATCCCAGTACATGCATATTTACAACAGAAAGACATCGCAGCGCAAGCAAGTTAAAAATAAGAAATAATCTTGTAAATAAGTTGGTATTTGTTACGGATGCGAATAAAGGCGGAGTCACTGTACCTCGTGCGGACATGAGAGCGAGGGGAGAGAGGGGTCCAGAGAGGATAATTGGAGATAAGAGATCACTAGCGGACGCGCTGATGCATTCTGAAAGGTCACGGGAGGTCAAGAAAGGCATGCAAAGTGAGCTCACTCTTCCTTCTGCTCATATTACTTGTTTCTAAGATTTTTAAAAATTGAAGCTGAGGTGAAGGAAAATGATTTTAAAAATTAAAAATATCCAAAAACCATGCATGCAAAAAATAAACAAATCCTTGTGATAAAACAATCGTAATTAGGGTATGAAGCACAAATTTCAACATTTCTCGTGGCATGCGGGAAACATTAATTTAGATTAGATTAAATACAAAGGACAACAAATCGGCTAATGAAGTAATAATTTGGATATAACTCAACCCTTAAATAGTTTAACAAATTAACAAAATGTTGAAATTTCATCATACAATGAAGAAAAAAATGAGATACAAAAATATTAACAAAATCCACATAAATTATACACTGCCGATAATTAGATAAACCCAAGGCCAAACTACAGCAACACACAACAAACAAAAATACCTAATTTGGAATTCCTTCCGTCGATCGTAATGGCAACCTCAGAAGGCAACCCAGGATCACTGAAGCCATGCTGGTTGCCAACACTCACTCGAAACTCGTATTCTTTGTTTGGCAGAAGGTCGCTCACTTCGAACGTTGTGTTCTGAGAAACAGAAAAATTGCATGTTGTATATTACGACCTAATGACCTTACGCGACAGGTTTCGGAAATTGTTTGCCACTCAGCTGATTTCTCGGCCATCTCAACTTTGTATCCTGTGATAGAACTACCGCCGTCATAACTGGGTCCTGACCAAGACAGGACCAATGACGTCCCTGTGATGTTGCTGATGGCCGGCTGACCAACTGGAGGCTCTGGCTTGTCTGAAAGCGAAAAAGTTACAGTTTATGAAGGAACGAAATCAGCTAATGAGCCATAATTAAGACTCTAAATCGTAATTCTTAATATTTACCATCAACTATCAAAAAAAATTGGCAACAGGAAGCTTTGTGTGTGAAAATTAGATCTAAATGCTAGCTCCGTGAAGAGAGAAAAACAATTACTGACCTTCAACAGTGACTGAAGAGCTGACCCTATCGGACCCAAGCTCATTGGTCAATTGAAGAGTGTAGCAACCAGTGTCATCACCCTCCGCACAGTCAACATGAAGGACACTCTGCTTTTTCTTGTTTTCAATGCGAATTCTTCCTCCTTTGAAGGAAAGCATAATAAATTCACAGATATTGACACAATTTGTATTCTCTCATAGCAATATTTTCAGTCATGAAAATACAAAGAGCATCTCTAGATTGAAAATTGATTTGCATACCATCAGCCAACTGGACGCGATCCCTGAACCAAGCCACATCGGGAGCAGGAGAAGCCACAAAGGAGGCGACCAGGGAGAAACTCTGTCTGCGAATGATGTGAATGTTCTCAGGGGACAGATCCTCAATGAAGGGAGGTTCCTCGATCTCCATTAGAGAAGTCGTCATCGATGTCGTTGGAATCAAATCAGCCGAGGGCTTTGGCTTCAGTGCTGCTTCAACTTTGACCTCGCAGCTGCTGGTAGTGCTGCCACCTTCGTTGGAGGCTGTGCACGTGTAATGACCTTGCGCTGAGACTGTGGCAGAAGAGATAGTCAGAGAAGCCACGCCTTGCAACAGGGACAACACGCTGGATTCTGATTCCTGTTAAAGAGTAGGATGAATGAACCAATCACTCAAGTGAAATCCTGACCTTAACATCCTGGTTGTTGAACTTCCATTGTGCAGCTGAGGGGCTCTCAGTGAACTTGCACTGCAGGCGTATGTCGTCACCTTCGTTCACAGAGCAATCCTTCAGAGCTTGAAGGCATGTTGGTTTCTTCGGTGTTTTGTTCTTGAGCACGTTTCGGAAATCCAACTGTTTGGCTCCAGATGTCGCAGTCGTGTTGGCTTCTTTTGTGGAGCTTCTAAAATTCAGGGAATACATTAACATAACTAGCTTTTGATTCAATTCAGAACAAACCTTGATTTCAGAACAGAGCGAAAATCCGAGATGCTCTCGTCCTTTCGTTTCTGTTTAATAATCAGGCTGAATGTGCTCATTTCTTTCCCAGCCGAATTGGACGCTATGCAAATGTATTTGCCCGCATCTGACGATAACGCATGTGGAATCTCCAGTGTGGACAGCTCACCATTTTCACTCAGCTACATAAAGAGAGTTAAATGAGTCATTACCTTCATAAATGACCTACTTTGATGCGTTCATCACTGGCTAAATCACAGCCATTCAACTGCCACTGAATGAGAGGTGGGGGCACGCCATGAGCCTGGCAAGAAAAGAGAGCGCTGGTGCCCTCGTCTACATGCAGTGAAGTTGGTTTTTGAACAAAGTATGGTGTTGTTGAAGCTTTGACTAATTCATCTGTGGAAAATAGGAAACATGTGTATTTCAGCTGAGAAAGCAATCTAACCGAGGACAGTGAGTTCGCAGGGCGATTCTTCGTCACCGTATTCGTTGCAAGCTTCACAGACGTAAGTTCCTTTCAGAGCAGCGGTTGCGTTTGGGATGATTAGTTTATGCAGATCGCCATTTGAAGTCACTTTGTAGTTAGGATCGTTGCTCTTGATGGCTTTACTGTTGTGAAACCAACTGATTTGAATTGGTGCAGATCCTAGTGAAATAAATATATAATAAAATATATATAATATATATAATAAATATATATATAAATAAAATATATAAATAATATATATAATATATATATATATATATATATATATATAATATAATAAATATATATAAAATATATATTAAATATACAAAACACTCCAGTATCAGCTTTCTTCATACCTGAGATACGAATTTCAAATTCAACGCTCGCTCCTTCATCAACAGTGCAATCAAGCAAACCCTGAGTGAAGACGGGGGCTGTTTTCTGAACAATTGCAGGTGCTGGAGTTAAGTGCATCTGCACTGGCTCCACATCTGATAGAAGCAACATAATAATTCATAATGCTACGTCATTATCGTACACCTACCTTGAACAGATACTTGCGCTGTAGATGAACTTTCGCCCGAGGAGTTGACAGCCTTGCAGACATAAACTCCAGCATCTTCAGGATAAACTTCAGTGATTTCCAACTTCGCCACAAAGCCATCGAACGACGGCTTGAAGTCCCGTGATGCTTTAACGACCTTGTCGTTCCGATACCAGGTGATCTCAGTATCGGCTGTAGCATTCAGCTTGCAGCTGAGAGCTCCAGAACAGCCGTCACGAACACTGATGTCAGACATCTCTTCAATAATCTGAGGTGCTCTCTTTTCAGCTGATGAATAAGAAATACAAATGAGAAAATATCCCTGGTGGAATATATATGGCAATTGTTCAGGAGTGTTTATAATTATATATACACTCCACCCATTTCTGAAGTACCTTTCAATATAATGCATCAGCACGCAAAAAATCACAATCGGCTTCCACAAAACACAAGATGATTTTAAAAGATTGCTTTCACCATAAAAGTTTAATTTTATTCATATATTTTTTTTATTACCACTCACCTTTCAAGGAAACCTGACAAGAGCTTTCAATACTGCCAAGAGAGTTGCTAGCAGTGCACTTAAATTCCCCAACATACTTCGATTTGAAACTTTTAATGGTCAAACGAGCAACTTCTCCATCATAACGCTGCCTGCACTCTGTCGTGGTGAGACGCTGACGGTTGTGGAACCAAGCGATGTCTGGCTCAGGTTTTCCTGGAAGAAAAAAGTGTTGACATAAAGAGTCTTCATTGTTTGCTGCTAGCGGAGGAGCCGAGCATCATTTGTCCACTTGGGATAAACGTATAGTATTGCGCTGGAGTCTGCTATTCATGTCGTAATTCTTAATGATAAAAATCAAACACTCAGCTACACAGCCCTGTGAATGTAACACTAGAGGACAATAAATTTGATTCAGATAAGACGTGATTTAATAAGGGTAATTATATCATAAACGAAGGTTAAGAGTGAGCACTCCTTCAACCTCAACATAAACTTAGCAATGATTGAGCACCTGGCAGTGGCCAGTGCTTATAGAACCATGAAATGCAGGTGCAGAATATACGAGTGAGGGGCTATTCTTAAAATAGAAACAGTAATTGATCTTCAGGTGATTTCATCTATTTTGAGATTTCATCAAACTAAAGTATATTATGCCTCCCTATTAACCACATTATAGATGTACATCCGGCAATTCCTCAATTGAACCAAGGCAAATAAAAGTTAATATCATATTAAGTTAGAAGCCAAGATGGTGAGTGCGTAATGAAAAGGTACAAAACACGCTGTATTCAGCAATCATAACGCACCCACGGTCATTGGCAAATTAGCATATCTCACTGACCATTCACAGCACAGCTCAGAGTGACCAGCTGACCCTCCTCGGCCACTTCTAAGTCATCTAAACCTTCACTGAGAACAGGCGCCAACTGCTTCGGTGCAGAAGTTCGATTAGGCTTCTCTGAAAACCACACATCAATTAAGAACATAATATTATACGAAAGGCAAATGAATAGGCGTTGATATGGTTTCTAAATTAGCAATATTAATTGATATTAATTATCTGATTGAATTTATTGATATTAATTATCAGTAGGGAATATTATTAATCAGAAATTAAGCCCATGGCGTAGGTTTCTATTTATTATGTGTACTTGGATGTGCCGTGAGTATTCGGTTACCATAGAATAAATTATTAATAAACAACACAAGGAAATACAAAATATGTATCACAATGCAGCAAAAACAAAATTGTTTGAAATACACGCCTGACCACGTCCTGTTAACATTGGTTAACCTTAGTACACATAGCATTATGGTCTTTATTTAATCCACCTAATAAACCTTCGCCGCTGTTGCCAATTTCTGAGAAAATACAGTACGAAATGTTTCGTCTTTGTTTATCCCAATAAGTAAACAATGACAAATGAACTCGTGTCGGCTTTTTAGCTCGCCACAAGAAAGGGAAAAAAAATGGCCAACTTTCTTGTGGTTGTTGCTGAAGCAATGCGTCAAACGGCGCAGAAGGCAAACAGAACAATAAAGAACCGCCACAAGCACCCATTAGCGAAAACACGCGCGCTTCTCTTACACACAGATACAGCATTACATAGAATGACCCCTTTAACTTTGACCTCAGCTGGGTAGACTGACCTATGACCTCGAGGTCTGCTTGTACTTGCGTTTCACCGACGGTATTGCTGACGAGGCACGTGATGGTTCCAGCGTCCACTGTTGAAACGTCTTTGAATTCTAAGAAATGGTAGCCGTTGTTTTCCAGGATCTGAAACAAAAGAGATGATTGACATAATTATATCAGCGCGCAATTGACCTGATGACCTATATAACCGGAGTCGCGTGTCTGTATTCATTGTGCATACACGAATGGACAACTTACGTAGCGTTAACTACGAGATTGTGATGAGTTCTCAAAATTATAAAACAGATCACGCGAGTACAAAATGAGATTGTAAGCGAGATCTCGCAAAAGGGACACAATTAACCAACCTTGCAGCGCGGATTATCATCGGCACTGACTCCATTACAGAGCCACTGAACTTTCGGCTCCGGATCTGCGTGGACGGACGCTCGGAATTTCACGTCACCTCCTTCGATCGCTGACTGCCGACGGGGTTTGACGATGAAGCAAGGCGCTGACTCACTGGCTCGACTGAGAGGCAAGAGGGAGAGTTAGAGGGAGGCGGTCTCGACAAAGCGCGGCAATTAGTACAACGTTATGAAAACAGACTCACCGAGGGGCAGCGTGAGCCGGGGCAGGTGAAGTCGGCCGGGCGGGAGCGGATGGTGCTTCTGTGGAGATGAGATTATGTAATGCAGATCGAAACAGGTCATCGATGGTGTGATTTGCGCAACAAGAGGAAGAGAGGAGAGGGGACGCTATGTTATGTAATCATACGCGGTCAATAGGTCAATAGATCAATAAGTCCAATATATAAATGACAAATTTATATATTATACTTTGATATAGAATACCCCGGCTTTATGTGCGTTAGATTCGCTGAAAAATGAAGTCGAAATGACGTAACACATTCGCCATTTCAGAATCATAACTGCAGTTATTATTACGGGCAGTGTATAAGGGCTTATGCAAAATGAATAGCCTCAATTGGTCAACGGGTCAATATCAAGTCTTAAATCGACTCATGTGGAGCTGACATAAGATCCTTCCTCTGAGAGCACGCGAGGTCGCTCGCCATTATCGTTGCTCGCGCGGAGATTGGTGACGTAACCAATTGCATGATGCTATTTAAGACTGACCGCAAAACCTGATCGCGTCATCGCATTTGACCGTCACAAAGAATTTATGACAAGCATGCACTGACTGATACGACGCGTATACCGGAAGTGCTTAAATATCATAATATCCGCTATTAGGTCATGACACGTGCAATGTAATTGGTTTGTTTCGTTATGAAGACACTCGTGTTCATTAGCATGTAGCCTAACAAAATGTACATGACAATTACTCAATACTCTGAGTACATGAGTTGAACGGATTGATAATGGTTCTGTAATTGGATTGTTTGAGATAAGCTATTTGTGGTTACTGCACACAACATGATTCGGTGTATATGCATGGACAATGTTATACAACGATCAAGCTCCGTTGAATTGTAATTCACTTTGATCTTTGCTAAACCCCAATTGATCAAAGGAGATTGAAATATTTGAGAAGAATGACCGGAAATAATTCCTCAAATTCTTTCGCGGGACATTTTGAAGGAATTTTAATTCAGTTGATTCGCGTCGACCGAGCGAGCGACCTTTTGGCATTTGTGGTCACATGAGTGGACGGGCATTCTAAAAAGACTCACATTAAATGTCACATGAAACAGCCGCGAATGAGATTCATAACAGAACACAAAGTGACTGTTGAAAATTTCCCTCAAAAACATAGCCCTTTGCCACAAATATTTTTTTCCATCCCCTCAAGCGCACACCGACGCACACACGTGTCGAGAGTGCATTTATTATCATTTAGATGTCTGCACTCCGAACTTCAAATAAACAGAGAAAAAATTATCATTGACTAGGTTATGTAAATGAAATTCAATGGGACGAGGTTCGTGATAAACTCAAAAATGCGAATGAATAAACTGTCTCGGCTGGAAGCTCCACCCAGAATGATGCTCACAAAAGATTGAATAATAAAACATATCATATTCCGAATATGAGAAGTATGGAGATGGGATACATTAAGCATACCATCTTGAGGTATGCAGAGATTTTAGTTACATTCAGCCGCTAAGTGATTCCTAACGCATAAACCTTGTTCAACACAATGGCAAACTTTTCATTTGTCACCCTCTTCAGACCTAATTTGCACTTATTTATAGCTGTGTGCCGTCACACTGGATGACCCACCTGATTCAACTTTATCAGCAATCTGTTTGTCTTCTTTAGAAATCACAGTCGCATCTTCCGATTGCGAATGTTGAAGAATCGGTTTCCTTTGTTGGGTATCTTGAACGTCTAAAGATGCACCTAGTTGCAGCCTCCCACGGGCGCTGGACCTCGTCTTCGAGAACCTCCTTTCCCTCAGCTTGCGCAGCCTTTCAAACTCATCTTCCTCCTCCACGAAGAACGAAGAACCTGGATTGACATCGGGTGATGCCTCCGGAAGCTGCTGCACTGGTTCAGCAGGGACTGGTTCTGCCGGGACTGGTTCAGGTGATGGTGGCTGAACAGGTTCAGATGGGATTGATTTAATTGGTTCAGTAGGGACTGGTTCAACTGGTTCAGCTGGGACTGGTTCAACTGGTTCAGCTGGGACTGGTTCAACTGGTTCCAATGTCGTTGCAGGAGCTGGTGTCTCATCCTCCACCTCGTGGATCTCTCGCTTGGTCTTCTCGGTGTGTAAACTTTCGCCTCTGGTTGAGGATTTAGAAGATTTAGCTGAATCTTTGTCAGATTCAACAGATGTTGATGAGTTGGAGGGACTTCTGGACGAGCTAATGAGCTGGAGTCTCTCCTGAGGAACTGGTCGGTGGATCTCTCTGGAGGTGACCTCGGGCTTAACTGCTCCGTTCAACCGCTCTGAGCTGAAACGCCGCGAAGGTACCATGATTTTGGGGCGCACGGTTTCAGCCAGCAGGCCATCAGAGCTCAGACTGCTGCTTGACCCAGTGATAGACTTGTTGTCTGCTTGGAGAGGTGAGGTGAGTTGCGAGCGAGGTGAAGCAGAGGAATCGAAAGAGTCTGTACTCTTAGCTCTGAGTGGTTCGTCAGCCTCGAGGATAGAATCAGGATTCCTCCGGGAGAAAGAAGATTCAGGAGAAGTCTCTTCTCCAGAGAAGACGTTCTTGATGTCTCTGAAGTTATGTGCCAAAGGACTGTTGATGCCGGTGAGCTTCCTCCTGCCCTTGTCCTTCTGTTTCAGGTTCGTCTTCCCCGTCCACCTGCGCTTGATATCCTCCTGGGTGGATTGTCTGCCAGGGATCCGAACTGTAGCAGGCTTCTTTTCTTGATCGCCATTGCTATTGCTCTTCCAGTCCTTCTGTGGTAAATCGAGAGATTTCTGCTTCAGGTCAGACAGTCTGGGTTGAACTCTTTCACTTTTCGGCTTCTCTTCGGTGAGTGTCGCCAAATGTGCAGAGTGGACTAGTTTGGGTTCGGGTGAACCCAGCTTTCGAGTTTCCTTGGTCGGATACTTGATCGTGATCTGACTCGGTTTGGCAACTTCCACAATATCAGCCTTGGGAGCTAATGTCTGCAGTACAGGCCGCTCAACAGTCGGGGGTGGCGTCCGACCATTCCAAGGAACAGACTTGGGGGTAGGTGGGGTGACATCGTTGGTTGATTTCTTCTCGAACACCGCCATTTTACTGAGAACACTGGAGGGCATCACATTCTGGTTTCTATCTGTGAGTCCTGCTTTTGAAGGGTTGTAGGGCTTGATGACCGGGGGCTGGGCGCTCATCGGTGGAGGTGCACTGTACCTTGGTGTAGCCCTTTCTTGAATACTAAACTGCGTTGCTGTAGGAGAATACTGATTGATGGGAGGATCGTGGAAACCCCCGCTTATAATCGGGGCGGATCCCTGAAGGTTGATCTGCATCGTAACCTCACCTCCAGTGAATGTCCGAGCATATTTAGGAGAATGTCCTTCTGGTTTTGTATCCTGGGTGAGCCCTGAAGAAGGGGCCACAACTACACTTGTACTCCTCATTCTCGTATCATGAGCCTCTTGAGGTGACTTTGGCGTCGTAGAGTCAGAAAACTTCCTGTACTGTGTCGGATGTCCTGGTGCTCCGGGTGGATCCTGGGCGAATCTCTGATCATACGTCGCGGCTCCCACAACACTGGGGTCCGTCCGATCGATTGTTGATCCCTCGTTTGGACGTATGACGACGTGAACGGAAGATTTGTAGGTTCCTTTCTCGAACGACATGACGGGTTAATCTCAATGACTCATCCGGAAGTGCCAGCTAGCTTTTATGACCGTCCGCTAAATGAATCGAAATCCTTTTCAGTCAGCCAATGAAGCACATTCTCTCATGCACGATGCGTGCTTATGGCCGAGTTGACACTCTTGCTTATGTGATATTACACGCATATAGAGATAAATCAGCCCACACTACTCTCCACCTCTCTCGAATCTCAGCGATCGGTTGTGACCCACTTCGAAGTGAGCGACACTTTTTATCGCTGCAAACTTCTGGCTAACTGAGTCCTCTCAACTATGCTGCGCGCATTCCATTGCAGCCTCTTTATAATCCTTTATCTTGGGTCCGCCACAAATAAAGTCTCAGCCGCACAGTAGGTCCTACACTCCCCTCACCGCCGAACGGGGTCAAGATGACCTAACACCACCTGTGAATTAATTATACGCAGTAATTTGATTTGCCGTCGAGGGCTCTATACAGGTGTGTTTCGGACCGTTGCTCTTTCGACGGCGCTGAAACAATAATGGCTACCAAATAAGATCGCGTCACTTCGCCATAGATTGAATATACGATAGTAGCTGGATCACTTGACTGGCGTTTAATCGAATATTATGTCACCAGATTCAATTATGACGCAACAAAGAAACTCGGAATTCCTGGCAAATTAAGCTCCTCGGTCGTTTTCTGAAGGCGAAAATTTGCATATTTAATCTGATACATAAATTTGCATATTTAATCTGATACATAAGGATATTAACTGCGGCGGAAAATTAATCCCAAAGCAGGCCCGTGTAATATCATTAGTATCTTTATATATATATCCTATATATCCTTGATCCCTATTACATAACTCAGTTGAATTAGCGAGAGATATTATGACATAAATATGTTAGCGCTAACACAATTGTGTAGATCCCTAATTTACAAGGTCGTTAGAGAGCAGTTTTAAATCTTTTAATGTCTTGGTGAGATCTTAGACGACATGCAGCTGCTGTTCAACTCCTCAATTTGTTTCTCTCTCGACCGTCGCTCGTGCCGTCGTCACCGCGTGCCATCAAAAAAATGGCGGCAGTGCTCCTCCCCAAAAAAACACTTTATTTTTCTCGCAGCTGCATGAGTCGCTCCCGCAAATCCTGTCATCAAATGGGAGTAAGAATGGTGCTTATAAATTCTGAATTTACGACGTTTCCTTCTTCTGTCTTCTGTTTTGAACGAGTGCCTTGAAATTCTTGAATACTTCTGCATGAGTGTGGAGAATTCGTCATTGTCGGTTGAAGTATGCAGAAGTTGAGCGAATGAAATCCTGCCACAAATACGCGAGATAGATATTCCACAGATATTCCACTGCAGATATTAAACTCAAACTTCCTCTTTCGATTAATATAATTTTCTTTGATGCGTGGTGGCCACGCTTTCATCCAGGGTGTCTAAAGTCAATGTTAGGAAGTGCTAAAAATGTTGTCCAGGTGTATCCAGATGGTCACTCAACACATTCAATTGATCGCGTGCCTTCGTCAGATGAGATACGATCTTATCTTGTATAATTGAGGACATGGTAGCTAATTACCTTTGGTCGAGACTGGCCTATACTAGAAGTGCATTAATATTCATAGCATATGAACGCCACTGTTTTAGTAGGACATGGTAAAAGGCATTGCGAATCACATCCAATCTTCTCTCCCATCATGTCACACAGCGCTAAGTCGTAAATCGATTTTCAAAATCGTTTAATTGATGAATGAGTTGGAAACATTTCCCTCGTATGCCCCCGGGGAAGAGGAGGGGCAGGGGGCTCCTTATTGGTAGAAAGGAAAACGAGTTTTTTTCAAGTATTCCTGAGTTCGCCCCCAGGGGGCAGTGGGAGGATAAAGGCCTCACAGCCAATTTAAGGTTCAATGCTTCAGAAACAACATCCTTTTAAATGGTATTTGTATTTGTAGAAGAGAATAATATTAGTTTGTCGCTTTGTGGGTCGAAATTTCACTCCGCTAAGGTTGCTTAAACAAAGTCTGAAATGTATGCGTTTTGTGTGAGAATGTTAAAGCGCAGTGTACATACCACCAGATCCAGGTAGCATACGGAATTATGTCGTCTGCTTCAACCTGTACAGCTACCTGCGCACACACACCCCCTCCCCTCTGTTTCGAGCATCAATGTATCCATCATACTCTTTCAATTGGTTGATGCATTTGACCCCGTACGCGTGCAAGCGGAGGTCAAACCACTCGAAACAACGTGTCCTCGGGTCAATGCCTGGATACAAATTTAACTCTTAATTGTATTTTGTTTCCAGTCACGAAATAATTCATACGCATGCTTCATACAGCATGCATGTGTCGGCATAATTATACGCGGTGGCTAACCCATGCTGAATGCATGCAGGGAATACTGAGTAATACTAAGTATCGCGTTTTCAAAGCAAACCTCTCCGATTTCACTTACAAGTATTTCACAACATAATGAACACTTTGAAAGGATGTCATTTGGCAAAATGGCAAACGAAGACCCCTGTGGTCGGTACGGAAATACCTCAAGAAGTGTATAGGCCTATTTCACAAGGTATCTTCACTACACGTATTTGCGGATTAAAATTCACCCTGGCAGTTTGGAAAACCGTCTTAACCATTTTTAAATCGTTTAAAAAGCCTCAGAAATCAAGCAGATCCTTTTTTTCTTTTTCTTTTCTTTTTCCACGCGCCCTATTCCAGTCAGCGTATAATTACTGCCATCTGAAATATCAACCTTTTCAGCGCAACATCTCAATTGACAAACAGTCAATCCAACCAAGCAAATTGTGAGGCTGTAAACTGGCCTTCAGGCTTTCACAGCATCGTCTGGTCGAGTTGCTAACTTACTACACGTACCCATGTTGGGGTCTCGCCAGCACTGTCACTGAGTCTGTGCCTGCAGCCGTTTCATAGCTGAGCTCTCTGTGTGATTGGATGTATGAATACTCGTGTACAGTCAGCAAGAGTCACTATACTTAGTAACCTGAAACTCTATTTCAGAGACATGCAGATTCCGGAGCGATCTTGGAACAACAAAACGAATTTCTACATGTTCTACAATTAGTGGTACCATCAACCCGGGTACAGTCTGAAGCAGACTCCTCCGAGATCGTTCATTTGAGCTCCCTGTTTTAGCGACAGGATTCGTTAGGATTGGATCCAGCAATGCATTCTCCAACGTCAGATGTACAATCAGTGTGGCTATAATTATTTCATTTTCAGCGTTGAGCCACACACAAAGCAACCAATGTCTGGGAAAAATATTATGTCTAACACGAGACAACCCCAAAAGCTTTAAGCTGTCAAAAGCAGCGCATTTTACAATGTCGCCTTTAATAAAATGGTACGAAGCATCTGGGATTACCATATTAAAATCGATATTCGTCCCACATAATTTATTGAAGAAATGCCCTACTTTCAGGTCAAATTTCAGCATCCTCTGTCAACGCTTGCTAAGTTTGTATATTGGGCCTCGGACTTATCGAACAACCTTCGTTGCATCAAGTGCTGAGCTGTCTGTGGTCTCTCAAGTTGGCAAGGCTAAGCACAGATAACAATAACATATAGAATTCTCAAATATCTATTCTGTGAGGCTAAGTGCTGTGGGCAACTATTTGGGAGGTTCACAGGCAGGGCCGGATAGCCGTAATACGCTGTCTCTCCGCGCGCAGAGTACGTAATGATTTGATTAAATCAGCCGATCAACATGAGAATTGTGATATCATAACGCACCTTTATGTGCTTTCCACAGAGATCATAACGACCATAACCAAATCATGGGTAATTGCGACCTGGACAAAAACAAAAAATCAACAAAACTGAATTTAAAAAAGAGGAGGACTTTAATCCTACATAAAATGAGAGCGTCAATGAAATAAAGCATTGACCAAATAATTTCTTAGTTTATTTTTATCAAACTCTTTCATTCGCACACATTCAAAATTATTCCCTCTGAAAAAATCACAAGAACTGTTGCGATCCCTGCCCAAACTTGAACCCCAATTCACAAGACTTTTTGAGGAGAGCTTTGCGCCTCGCATCGTCCAATCGGTTCACTTGCAAATCCTGATCGCGATCAAAAGGTCTGCGTTCGACGGGAGCCGTTTTCTTGGCTTTCTTCTTCTTTTTCTCCTTTTCCTTCTCCTTTTCTTTTTTCCTTTTCTTCTTTTCTTTCTTCTCCTTTTTCTTGGCTTTCTTATCAGCTTTCTTCTTTGCTTTTTCGATTTTCTTTCTGTGCATTTGTAATAATGATTCACCCCGGCCAGATTTCTGGAGAGGAAAAAAAAATCACTCAAATGTAGCTACAGGAATTTTCTCAAGAGCGATGGCTTACGGAATTATCGATTTGTTCGGCAAATCGTTGGTCTCTCAGAGATGGAATGGCGTCTGGTTCTGAAGGAATCGGTTTAGGTCCTGTTCCATCGGCTGCTTCCTGAAAACAACAAACACTCAACAAAATCCATGTATGATATCCATCCATTGTTATGCATTCAAGCGCATAATTACAACAAATAATGAGTAAATAACCCTGGCCCTCGCCTGCACGCAGTAAACTGAGTGACCCAAGGAATGTAATGCAAAGTAAATATCTCTTGATAATCAAATTTGTTGCAGACTTTTCATTTGAAGCAAAAGCTTCAGAAAATATCCAAATAGCCAATATCCGTACTAGTCCGAAGCCAAAGCTTCGACCTCACCAATGATTACGCAGGTGAATCCAGAACCTTATATGATGATCATAGTTCAAGCTTTTGGTTCTGTTTTAAATATTTGATTGGTGATGTAGTGATAATGTTTTTTTATAGAGTAACATCCACAAACAATAACTAAATAGTGCTTATAAATTATGATTATTTATTTTGATAGTAGCATCATCACTAGTACACTAGTATATATAGTATAGATATAGATATATGTATAGTATAGATATACCAACCTTTGCTTTGCGTTCCTTGTCAGCTGGGGTATCAGTCCAACATGACCTGAAAAATACAGGTACTGTACACAGTAAAACAGAAATTTCACACACGACAATTTTAATGAAAAATAACCCGAACCCTTGAAGATTATGCACCTAAGCAAGCTTTACTCCACACATGTAAATTTGGTGATCTCCTGCTGTCACAAACATAGTAAAATATGAGCAAGAAAGCTTTCGGTTTGACTTTCTCTTTGATTCTGATTCAATCGTAATAATCGTTACCTGTCGCCCCCAGCGGCCGGTGCTCCTGCTCCCTTACGGAATTGGCGCGGTGCCAGGGCAAAGTTTTTTGTGACTTCGGGGGGAAGCTGTGTCATCCAGGCTTCACGGTCGGTCACCTCTGGCTTATCCTAACCACACAAGAGTAAAACAGAGGAAAACACAAGGTTCTTGTTGCTTACCTCTCCAAGCATTTTGCTCTTCATTTTTTGTGCTCTACGCTCAAAATCAGCAGCTGCAGACGCCTCTAATTCATCGGCGTCTCCAGAAAAAGGCATCGGTCCAAAGCAGTCATCGTCATCGCTACCAGATTTGTAACCGGGTAATTTCGACTTAAGAGCACCTGGGACAACCGGTCCAATGAAACTGTCTTTTGGGTCATCTTCCAGATCGATTCCTTCCGGTATTTGTGGCCCGATTGATCTTGATTTGGGATCCTCCTTCTCTCGCTTTTCTTGACTGCCGTGTGATTGTGATGAATCTGAGTTGGATGAATCAGAGTCGGAATCAGAGGATGAGCTGGAGGAAGACGAGTGCCGTCTCTTGCGCTTCTTCTTGTCGCCCATTCTGAGGAACTGAGGTCATTAAATCTGTGGAGACTGATACAAGTATTTTTTGCGGCACTTTATTTTCACAGGGCTTATCATATTTTAGGTGATTGGGCATAAAGGAAAGTTCTTAGTGGATCTAATTTTCTTGGTCTCACATGGTTGCTCTAGTCAACAACTGGTGAACCAAAAACTCTCAAATTTTGCACATACTCCTACCCCCTTGGAAAAATTAATTTAACCAAACATTTCACTTGAAGATATTTTAGACTATCTGATAACCTGAAAACTGATTTCTAGTGGTTTTATCAATATGAATGAGACAATTAGTAAATCAGGCATTTAAAAATGAGGTTGCAAATTGATCAGTAATAAAACTAATGAGGCGAGGAGCTTTCAAATTTCAAACCATTCACAATCAAACTGTACGCGTGTGGCAGGTGTTAATGGTGTCACCCGATCATTCCCACTTGGAAGGCAAATCCATGCTGGCAGTAAAAGCTGAATAAAGGACCAGTCTCATTATCACTCATGAGGGGTGTCAGCTTCTTCCCCTCTCACACTCACTTCAGCTTGGCACGACCCCTTTACAAAACTTGCGTGCAGCATCGCTCAGAGTATATTAAAGTACACCATGGGCTTAGCCACCAAGAGAATTAATGATTTACTCATGAATATGCTAATCAGTGCATCTCCTGTATTGTCTTGCTCGCAGGGTATAAAAAGGGAGTCACACTGAAATTAAGGACTTTATAAGGACTCCACAGTGTTTTGGGCAATAATCAGGACTTCTTAAGGCCCTTAAAACGACGATTTCAATTGTAAAGACTTTAAGGACTAGCTGTTTTCATTGCACCATTGTTAAACAAACCCAATTTACTCACCCAGGTACATCTACGATTGCAAAGTTTTTGAGTTCCTGTTACAATAGCACTATTCAACTTGCTACACACTCATGTTCAATAGCCATTCAATAGTAGCCAATAATCTAAGAAACATCATGTCCATCCCAAATCTCAACTATAAAACTCTGAGTACCCTGCTAACATCCAAGAACATCTCAAGAAACGAAAGATTTCTGAGGAGGAGACGAAGAAGAAGAAGAAGAAGAAGTGACAAAGAGTCGAGAAAATTGAAAAAGCTAAAGAAAGATTCTAATTCCAAAGATGATGAAGTCCGCTAAACGCTTTCACAGGACTGCGATTTTCGAACTCGGCTTCGACAGAGCGCCTTTTTTGGAATTTAATTTGTGTACAGTTTGTGCGTGCACCGAATTGCAAAATGAGGTCATTCTGTTGAACTGTGTTGAAAGGAATGCTTCAATAATATTTGAAGCCCTAATTTTCCGCATTGACAGGATGGTGCATTTACAATAATCACCGTGACAGTGTACTGGATTAAATTAATGGATTACTAACACAGATGAATCAGACAACGTGTACACCTTGGCTTGGCATCTCGCTGAGGTTTATTAACTAATAGATTATGTACTCTTAAATCTTGCTGAGTCAAAGAGTGTTGAAGTGAAAACGGAGTTGCAGTAAGTCTAATTATAAATTATTATAATAAATAAATAAATAAAATTATAAATTTATAATAAGCATATTTTTCAACTGTTACTGTGAGAATCTGATGATGTGATAAAACTCGCTTTTGTCGAGAGGCAGTCATGCACTCGAGCGATGTTGGCCGCCAATTTCCCAGGAAAATATGTGCGACGAATGAAAGTCGATCTGCGAATAGAAGCATGAATTCTTGCTCGCAGGATCATCCTAAGGTATGCTAAGAGTAAGATAAGGTTAAGGTATAGTATACGGTGTAACGGTATAGGAGTTGCCAGTCGGTGATCGATAATCGGGCATATATCATATAAATAAGTGCATTTTGGAGATAAACATGGTAAATACAAAAAGAACTTAAATAACTTATATATAATTATGCATGAACACGT
>KB312253.1:3189-63622 GCA_000328365.1 Capitella teleta | reverse complement strand
GTAGATTGTTCTGCACTCATCAAAGAGCAAGCTTGGTTGAACTGCTAATCTTTATCAAAATTCTTTTTTCTCCAAATAATGTTGTTAATCCGCAAATAATGACAGAACAATGACTGATAAACAAGCATTTTAGTTATGCTGTAACCAAGTGTAATCATGAAGAAAGTGCACACAATCATACTAAGATCATAGCGTACAACATGAGAATAAAGTGAACTATTTAGTCAGAGCGAACAGTTCAGAGAAAAGACACAAAGAATGGACAATAGGAAGAAGTGGAAAATGAACATCAAAAGAGAGGGCGGGAATGTATAGTTTGATGCCCCAACTTTATTACCTTGCCTCTGATCTGCGATCTACTGACGACAGATTCAGTTGCTCTTCAAATATACATGCTGAAGAAGACAGGTAACCCCAAATAAGCTACAAACATTGCATTATTTCGATATGCACATCGACACACAAAATATCGCTGACATAAATGAGAATTCCCACATACATTATGTGCAGTTAGAAATGTGCGATGATGAAATTGAGGTATTAATTCATAATAAATTACTAGTTATACCAATTAATGACTCTTGCCACTTTAGTTGAAACATCTTATGCATCACATCATTACGTACATGGGCTAAATGGAAAAATGTAATAAAACAGTCATTGATTTAATATTCGCCTTGATATAATTACTAACACATTAATCGTACAATCAAAATAAACGTGTGCAATAAATGATAATTGATGAAATGATTAAAATTGCAAGCTATGAACGCCTCAATTATTTTGATCGAATACAAATTTCTTTCAATGGAAACACAAATATTTTTCACCAAGAACATGATGTGGCTTTGTAATCTACTAGTGCTAGAGTGCCGAAACACCCTTTTGAATAGCTTCACACAAAACTTGTCGCACCGCCCACTTCAATGGCACCATAAACACATCCAAATAATCTGGATTAATTAATAATCACTAGGAAAAAACAAGGAAGCCCTTCAATCTATTGATCAACTTGAAAAAAAAAATGAGTCCAAAGGCAGTTGAAGCTCGGGATATAAGCGTCAGAATTCGAGTGAAGCTTCAGACTTTTCGCCTTGAGAAAATGAAGACTTTATACTTGGGAACCGCTCTGGTCGTCTTAGCCTGGTGCAGTGGCGCTCTTGGAGGTATAGTCTTAACAATTTCACTTACCTGTGCAGCTTCAATCGTAGGGACATTGTTAGATTATTAATTCTATAGCAATGTTCTGATTTATTTTACTTTTTAGTGTATAGTATTCGATTCAACTTTCATTTTATATGGAACATGTATCAGTTTAGAATTATATTAAATAATTAAATTCATAATACATGCTAATATTATGATGTTTCATAGTTCATGCTTTTCGTATCAGTTAAAGATAAAGGGATATTCCATAGACTAATTTCTTGTCAATTGAATGCTAACTTGAACTTGAATTAGTCACTCTCTTCACCCACTCACTTCTTCCTGGAGAACTTCCGAATGGAATCTTGAGTAAAGACCCAAGTATCGCGCCGCATTGACAATGAGGTATGCCTCTCTTTGGTTGCAGCCCCTGCCAGCGCCTCATCTGGTTACACATGTGCTGAAGACAACAATCCGTGCAAGGGGCCAGATTCTCCAGGAACCTGCAATTTCCATTTCGTGCATGAGCAGTCCAACATGTTTGTTCAATGCAATGAATGGGGATCACAGTGCTTCGAGATGGACTGCCCTACGGGTCTATACTGGAGACACGATGCCTGCACGTGCGGTAAGACGACGTCCTGGTGGGCTGCATATCTGGAATGAACTCTGTCTTTGTCATTTCAGATCATCCAGATGGAAATGCATGCCTTCCAAATCCGTGTGAAAATGGTGGAGCATGTGAGTCGTCTGGTAATGGCTTCACATGCACATGCGAGCCAGGCTGGATGGGAGAAACTTGTGACAGTAAGATATCTTTTCTTAGTAGTTTCTAATGCGAAAAACTCAGGTGTATCAAATTTACTTTTACAGTAGATTCGGATGACATTTCAATATTATTTTACGATTGAGCTATGCAACACCTCAACATTTTAAGTGTGTAATTACAGTAAAATCTCATTATGTCGAATAACCATAGAGTCATTGGCATAATTGCTCCCTATGCCGTTGCCCATTAGTATACAAGCTGGAGGCTCTCTTAATCTTCTTTCATTGAATTGTGCAACCATTTTTTTCAAATTCTATAAATCAAAAAGCTCTAAAGATCGAGCTGATATCCTACCTGGTTGAATTGCATTGCATAATCACGGTCTCCTACTTACGTTATATTACAGAAGATACTTTGTAAATAATTGATGTCTCCTTCATTTTCTTCTTCCAGCTCCGGACTATTGCTTCAGCGACCCCTGCAAGAATGGAGGCTCATGCGAGAATGGAGATGATGGATTCACATGCACATGCGAGCCAGGCTGGATGGGCGATACCTGCGAAAGTGAGATCACGGTCTTTCAAAAGTCCATGTCTTTGACGAAAACTTGCTAACTCTGCAATATTTACAACACTTATATTTGTGTAATTAGCAATTAACAGACTGATTCTGCCATATTTGTATCTCTTGGTTCCTCACTTTTGGTAGCATTTTTGTTTTCAAAGGATACTCTTTTTGATTTGTGACTATTCAGTGTCTCTTTCAAAATGTTTGATTTTTATTTCTTTTACCCAGCTCCGGATTATTGCTTTAGTGATCCCTGCAAAAATGGAGGCTCATGTGAAAACGGAGTTGATGGATTCATATGCACATGCGCACCGGGCTGGCTGGGTGATACTTGTGAAAGTAAGATCTTTCAATATTTCCTATCTTCAGTGACTATAGTTGACGACTCTTACAGTTTTATTTTGACTGTAGTATGACCTCTGCTGTAATTGTAACAGGAGTTCAATAGTTATCTATTCCTACTTATTCTTTATCAAGTAACACACTGCTCTTGTATTCGAAAGAAATTATACTTTAATATTTGTTTTAAACTATCTTGTACTACCCAGCTCCGGACTATTGCTTCAGCGAGCCGTGCAAGAATGGAGGCTCATGCGAGAATGGAGATAATGGATTCATCTGCACATGTATTCCTTACTGGATTGGAGATACTTGTGAAGGTAGATAGTTAATGTAATTATGCATTTGATTGCAGTTATTATCATTTCTAGAAAAGCCTCCTGGCCATGACTGTTCTCAGGAAGATAGTCCATGCACTGGTCCTGATAACCCTGGAACCTGCAACTTCCATTTCCAACATTTTGACAGCAGCAAGTTCGTTCAGTGCAACGAATGGGGAACGCAGTGCTTCGAGATGCCCTGCACATCTGACACGCAATGGCACAATGACAAATGCGCCTGCGCCTAAATTCACAAAACAACTCTGCATTTATCAGCTATGAAACTTAACCGGAATGTTCTGAAATTAATTGTTATATTTTATTAGTTTCGTTTATATTTTTGATCTATTAAACTAATCTGATTGATATTCGTGTGTTTACCCATTCTTATAATGAGAAGAACGAAGGGAAGCCCTTTAAAAAAAAAAAAAAAAAAAAAAAAAAAAAAATTGCATACCCCACGAACTTCGACACATCGAGGTTTTACTGTAGTTTTTAATTTGACGGAAACTGAAATGTTTGCATGGACGTACTTGTTATAATCTCTCTCTATCGAATATTTATTATCATACCATAACAAAAGAAAGAATTACAGTATGTTTATAAAACTGAGGTCATGACATTTTGAGATAATCGGCTATGCTTGAGTTATTCATAAAGACTAGGGAATAAGAGAGTAGACTTAATATCACTATGCACTTTTTGATATCACTTCGGGCACTTCTTCGACTTATGAGTGGACAATCCTAATTTCCTCCAATCAGAATTGTCAAATTCATGTCAATACGCCGTCCTGCGCACTGTTACACCACAGCCGCTACGAATTTACTGCGAATTGATGAGAACTGCACTTTTGATAACATCCGGTTTTCATCATAACGATTCTCTCGGTTGTAGTCATAACGGTACTCTTAACCCAAGACACGATCAAGGTTTCTCTGCTTCGCGTGTCGTTAGGTCGCAATCTCACAATGTTCTCGTCTTCCACCTGATGTGACGCCTGTTATTTTGACCAATCATTATTTGTGCTCAAAATATGGCGAACATTAATCGTAAGAATCTCTTAAAAACATTTGAATTTGCCTTCTATTCCTAATCACCCAGTTTATCAAAACGTTTCACATAAAACGTTTACTATTATTGAACGCGGATGCCGTCATGGTAAAATACGGATTGTGACTAAATTGCGGAGCCATACGAAATGCGGATTTCGGGCGAAATAAAATACTGACAGTATTCCAGTATATCACTGATTGATGTGTGGTGTTGTTTGCATGTTCCATGATTCCTTTGTTAGGATCATTGTCGTTAGATTACAGAGTGACAAAACCTTTGACATTTCATACTTGTTCTCTCTTAAAAATGAGGAGAGTACATCAGTCGTTCATATCGGTTTATGTAATACAAATTGAGTTGATCGTCACAAGGCACAACATCAAAATGCATTTTTCCCTCCTGACGAATAGGTGAAGTTATTTTTCCGGATTTTTTTCCCGACATTTACCGAACATTTTGACCCAAACAAAGACTGAAAAGTGATTATATGAGTCTATCAGTCAATCAGTCTTGTGTTTTGAGTTCATAATCCGTGCATAATGAACGCGTATGAATAAACAAATAGCATAATATCACTCTCGCCATTCATCTAATGTTAAAGTCTCAAAATGCATTTTCAAAACGAAAACGTCTATGCGCTCATTGGCAGGCGTTATGATTATTCTTACGAATCGCAGATTCGCGGTGGGTAGCAAGGATGAAAATATGACTGGATCACTCAAAGCAGTATTGGTGCACATGTACCCTCGGCCTTCGAGCCTCGTTCTGAGTTCAAATGACGTCACACCCCCCTGGCTCCGCGTCGTAGCAACGAGAATGTGAAATGGACCCATTATCGTTCTCTTGGATATCTGAACGTGGTAAAAAAGTTTGTCGTTCGGGATTGTGCCAACTGATGAAGTGCAGATACGAATCATAATTTTCACAGGTGTACAGAGTTACGCAGTTATATACTATGATACAGTCCTCATCATGATAGTGACTGAGTGAGTATATAGGCCCTACTGAGTAGATAGCAGTCAGTGCAGTGTGAGTGTCACGGTCAAATTGTCAATCACTCTCAGTGACAGTCGCTGACTTGGTGAGTCAATCATGCCCTGTTGATACTGTATACGTTACATGACTGAATTACTAGATTTCTGTATATTTCATGACCTAGTCATCGTGAATAGCCTTGTGGATCACTGCATATACTCATAATAATTTGAGTCCTATGAGTAATTGAATAATAGTATATGGCATATATGGTATACGTACATGAATAACACGTTCAGCGCTTACTCACGAAAACCGTTACCGTTCAATATCACAGATAATCACATACAGCGACTCAGCCACATATTTGAACTTCATTTCTTGTTTCCTCGTTCCTATTCTGCATTAATTAATGAATTCGTGATTTAGCCCAATGATATAAATAAACCGGGCGAGACCAATGACCGTTGAGCTACATGAGCATACACTTTATTCTCATTAAGAAGTGTCAATAAATTCCAAAAACACGTATAATCAAAGTGTCTTCTTTCAATCTTATAGACTCGCTCATTTGAAACTCGACCTGGAAATTACCTCAGGAGTCTGTTGCATTCATATTGAAAAGCGAGAAAAGAGTCCCAAGAAGAAGAAGAAGAAGAAGCAAGTTTCGCAGGGTGAACTAGAGAGATTGAAAGGCAGGGTAAAGGTTTTTCCGCTACGTCTAACACTCAACATTGTTTTAAGTTCGTAATTTATCAATTACAATTTATGTTTAAGCTGAAGTTTTTTTTTTACTTTGTAGAATTATTTTCAGCTGCACCAATTGGTTTATGGAAGATGGTTTGTTTTTGGCTCACTATAACTTTGTATTTTCACTTTGTCATCACTAAAAAATAATTAATTTAAGGTCTTCACATAAAAAAAAAAAAAAAAAATCGAAAAAACATCGTATACATACACCCTGTGTATGAATTGTCTTTTATCATTATCATTTATCAGTTCAATAAATTGAAATTATGAATGCATTCTGGATTAATAAAGATTATATCACGGCTGTGTCTTTTCTCAGATCAACATGTGTCAACAGATGGCTCAGCCAACTGTATTCCAGGCATGCATTAACCCGGCAAACACTGCAACACTCAATGAGAAATTGCATAGAGGATCAGCAAATGTACAAGTGCAGCCTCATGTTTGATGCAAAGTCGATTATGGAGCATCTCGATTGGGACACACATTGAATGAAAATGCTTGGATTAGTTGATTTCGACAAATAAATTGTGTTTATGTAGTACGTGTTTATTTTCTGTTAATTTAATATCATCAGTATTTTTAACTTTGTTACTGACATTGTATAAATGTTATCAATCATGTTGTTTTGATTGCATAATCTAGCTGTTATAGTGTTAGCAGTATTTTTTATATTATTACCATATTTCTTGTTCCTTGATTGCGTTATACAATCAATCATATAATTATTTCAATAAAGAGTAAAACTATGAATCGAAAATCAGACAGTTTTATTAATATTACAGATGTAGCCATTAAGGATCGTACATCTTTCACAATAATTATTGATTTGCATTATTTTGATATGTTGGCTGAAACCTTTTAATGAATGAATGAATAATTTATTGTGGACATTTGGTGGTGCGTTATTTATAGTTAGAGTTATTGAATAACGGAGATTTTGAAGAAAGTATTAATGCCAAACCCTAGGGACAAGCAACTTCTGACTGAGACGACATACAATTAATGAATTGTATATTGTTCTCAGAACAGGATGATCTAAAACAAATTTTATTTTGGCCCAAACGCAATTAACTTCCGAAACTTTACAGGGAACATTCCTGGTGTGTGATTTCCAGGTCAAATGGTTGTTGATAGTTATGCCAAGATAAACGAAATCATCAACATTTTCAATTACGGTACCATCAATTACGATATTTGGAGGATTAACGTTCTTTTTTTGGGTTGATGAAAAATCATAGATTTAGTTTTAGAAATGTTCATAGATAGTTTGTTAGGTAAAAGTCATTCGTTGACATTTGAAAGTTTTTGATTAATGAATCAAATTGGAATCAAATGCCTTCATTGTGGATGTTAATGTGGAATCGTCAGCGTAATTGATAATATAAAAATGATAGGAACACATTTATGAGTGATTGGTGTTTTACGGCTCCACCCAACCCATTCGGGTGATACGGCGCCAGAACAGAAGGCCGGGACCGGGGTTTCCCCCTACTCTTATCGATAAATCCCAAGGGTTCTTTATCCTGCATACCACCATAGACAATAGTACACATTTATAGATCATTAAATGCAAAAAAAAAAAAAAAAAAAAAAAAAAAAAAGGCCCCGATTTGTCTCGTCGATTATCTGGCTCAAGATTCCCTTGGACACAATCCATCCGTGCATAACCAGCTCCTTTCTGAGACTTCAGAAGCATATTCAGACAGCAGGAAACAGCAAATACACGAATATACTTAGTGTTTATGGGTTTCATGTGATTGAAAGTGAGGCAGTTACCCGAACAACATCGTGCACTGCGTCGCATCTTGACTTGTACATCGTATTGTTGACCCAGATATGTGAGATTTACACTTCATGTGCGTGCATGTGCATGGAACTGTTTAAGGAAACATGAAATATCAAAGGGATACTAATTAGTCACTTGTATATGGCTCAGTGGTAGAGCATTGGACAAGGGAATTCAGTTCCCCTGGGTTACTACATATCGATGTACAGCCTCTTAGATCGAGACTTGAAATGGGGACCTTATACACGTAACCAACGAAATAAATATTCGTGATTACAGCCAAATTTCTAATATATATAGTCCAACGTCACGATGCATCGACCATTGTAATCTACTATAATACAGTTTGTGAATATTTAATATTCACTAAATACTAATATAGAGAATTACAGAAGTGGTTTCAATTGAAGTTGCAGATTTTGTGATAGTGCTATTGTAGAGACCTGTGTGTATGTAGCCTCTGCTTCTCTGAGCCAAATTAAACTGGATGCATCCTCATATCATCCTACACAGTAAGAAATATAATTGTATTGCAATGTTTTTACTATAACATTTGATTATAACATAATATACAATCAGTTGTTATTTATTTGTATGCGTCATATTTGTTAATTAGCAAATGATCACATAAAACAATAATCATCAAAATTTGCATCGAAGACTCCCATGGTTTTGCAGAAAACATGATTTATAGCATCATTGAAACTTTCTGTAATATAATAACACTTTCCTGTTATGTTGTATATCATGTTCTAAGCTTCTAGGATTAAAATAATAATGCGTGTTAATTCATTTTTAAGATTAGTTTTGTGCTGACGCGGCAGATCTGGCGATGACGTCACTGTGTAATTGTTTGTTCGCGGCCTCTGATGCTCCAAGCGGAAGAACGAATCGCGGGCGGTGTGGTTAATACAGAATTGTTTTATTATTTGCTATAAAATGACACGGTAATATATTTGAGAAGAGTATACTGCAACTTTAAAGGATAATAATAATATTGGGGTACATAGCGCGATTTCAGAAGAAAAAAATTGTAACAATTTACGCAAGTTTGAAAAATCACCATTACAATTAAAATACACTGTAATATACTTTTGAATCCCCCTGTAGACTGAATTTTGCACCGTCGGATTAGCCACGATAAAGCTCAGTGTCCAGGAGGTCGGAAACAATTTGAATGACCCATGATTTTGGCGTATTTAACAGTAGGTATATTAGTAGCACTAGAGTAGAAGAGATCCTGATATTTCCAAGGCATCCCATTGATGACGGAGTTAATCATTTCCCTATAAACACCATCTCGCTCAGATATCCAAGTGATTTGCTCATATGCATGAGTAATCGAAAACTCAAACGGAACCAAAATTTCTCCGAGGGTCATAAAGATACAACCCTTTAAACGTAGAAGCTCCCGTGATAATATATTTTAAATGTCGAGTCTGTATTATCATTGTGGCACTTACAAATCTTTATCGTTAGGTAGCACTCTCATAAATTATGAGACAAGAACGCTGCACTGAATGAGCTGTGCCCTTTGTGTTCTTGTAAACACCAGTCCATAAAAGGCAAAACGCCTCTATTGGATTGTAAACTTAGGCCTGCCCAGTAAATACCTTACTTTATTTCCATCCACGTCAATCGCGGGATTATAAACTAGTTCAAAAACTTCTGGTCCAATGTTTTGAACTAAAAGATCAATCGAGCAAGCTCCACAGCGTTATCTGCATCGTTATGGGAATCAGATACTAATGAATGTTCAATGATAACGTTGAATCCGTGTTTCTGTGTCACACGCATGTTGTCCAATATAGGCATCAATACATGGCTATGCAACCTGCAGCCTGAGCACCACGACATCTCAAAGAAAAACACTACATAACATCGGGATCACATATAATACTAAATGAGGTGGGATAAATTAAACAATTCAATCGCTCATGTTTTTAGTTATTGAATATTGAAGAATATTCGATTAAGAGAAGGTTAGCGTCAGATAAACAAGTTCAAGGTTATTTGGCTTCAGAATCGCAAGAATTAGTTTATCTGACGATAACTTAGCCGGATTATACCACGAATTAAACCTTCAAACTCTATTGAGTCGAGTAACGCTTCGGCTTAATTTGAGTGCACCAATTTGAAAAGTTATTTTTACGCAGTTGGTCTGTTAGACACATGGGCAAAACCTACAACAAATTCTTCTCAGAGCCCGATAAAACGATTATTAAATCTCCAGTATCAATGAATAGTAACATAAGATGTATTTCCTTCTAGAGCAATGTCAATTTCCACCAAAATCGATTGGAATTCGCCAATACAGCAAACAAACGCTAGAATAAATGACTTTTGACCTGTCGGAGCAGCATAGACAGATGCAACCATGGATTGTTTGCATGGATAACTGCGAACAAAAACTATAGAAAGCGCACATCTGATCTGATCATGTTTTTAACACATGCATTTTAAGCATATCGAAATATGTTATGTACGTTTTGCGCCTCAAAAGAAATTGATAAAAAATAAAAATAAATTATCTGCAAATAGACAATAATTAAGCTATTTTTAGAGCAGATCATCATAACGTCCAATCAGAGATTACGTTATGATATTGTATTTTGAAATCTTAAAGGGAGGGAGAACTGGTTGAAAATGGACTTTGAGTCGTTATTTGATGCACCAAAGATGATTCTTATGCCTGGCCCACACAAGGAATATCATCGCTAACGATTTCGCGGGAGATATAATGCTAATTAGGCGTGACGTCAGTCGCTGTGATGAAACACCGAGTTCCCCATCTTTTACAATGGGCCTCGTCATATCAGCATGTCCTGTGGCTAAACCCCTGGATATTTTTTTATTTTATTTTCGGAAATTGATAGAATAATCATTTTGCCACCAGTCAGGCGCGAAAAAAAAATATTTTTCGCTATTTTTCTTATTTTAACAAGCGATTTTCTCGGACACCTACCACGTTTCTCATCCTGAAACAGTAAAAAGGTCAGCCAGAGTGCACCACGCATGCACTTTCGTTTCGTAAACAACAAAGATGTCCTTTTATGGCGAAGATGCTCTGCTCTGATTGGCTGAAATCGATAGCTTCACGAGGGGAACGGAACCAATCAGCCATCACCCAAACCAAGCCATCAGCTGACGTTTGCCTCCTATACTTCGCAATGGAAGCCATTCTCCCATAGGCGCAATGCTAACCCCGATATTCGGAATGCATTATTTCCTTACGCTTGCATCCAGGCAGGGTGTTCTTGGCACGGAATGCTATCAATTGGTGCTATGAATCAATAGAACATCACTTAAAATTTAGTTCCCCATCCCTTTAACATAAGGTGAATGACAGGGGGATAATTACCCAAATACACAAGGCTGAATGGCTGGCAGACTCACTGAGTGGTATAATACCAATTGTGTGCCTCTAGCCCTTCCCATCTGCACGAGCAGTAATGTATTCAACAGTCATTTAAACAAAAATCACATTTTCGCTGAGATGAGATTTGGTCCATCTTTTCAAGTACAGTAAGTTGTACTTGTAAGTCATAGTCACTAACTCGTAACTTAATAGTCATTAACTCGTCGACGTCGAGTAGTTTCGAGTAGCACTCACATGAATGCCATAACACACTTCACAATTAGCAGAGTATGGTATTTAAACAAGCGCTATGTATGTCGTCTTCAAAATGGTTTGGCACACAGAGGAAAACCAAATCTTTCATTCATTTTACGACAGTTCGAAAAGTTCACGGCCTGAGCCTACTAGAGACGTGAAATTTGGAGCTTAGATAGCGCGCAACTATTCAGAAGATCACGCGTACTTTTGTTATTTCCCCGACATAAATATTTTTGGATGAGCGCACTTATTCTACCAATATCGCTGTCAAAGCCTTTTTCGGGTGACATAAGTTTGTGGGCTTATACTTTTTCGCAACATCTGATCGCTAATTTTAATCGAGTACACTGCTTGTGTATTAAACGACATGAGAACGACATGATGGGGTTTTACGGCTCCACCCAATCCATTCGGATGATACGGCGCCAGAACAGAAGGACAAACACCATAAAAGATCCGTCAAACAGATCGAGGGTTTCAAAAAACAAAGCTTGTATAGTGGCGATCATAACGGTTGAGCATTATGATTATGGATAATAAACGGGAGTATGCATGAGATAACACGGCTGCCACTTTGTGAGCGATTTCAGGAATCGGAATCGTAGCGTTGGCATATGGGAACGGATTTATCTTCAATAACATACTATGAAAGGATATTATTATAATATGTATTGTCATGTTGTGGCCTCTGTGATATCTACACAGGGTTTGTACCTTCGTCCACTTCAAACACATTCTCGCACCACCCACTCCATTCTCACGACTGAATTAATTAATTATTGATGAATTACAACATCAAATTAAAGGCCTTCCAATTTAATGGTCACTTTTAGATAAACTTCAAAAGTCATAAAGTGGCAATCGAATGGATAAAAGAGACGGATTCTTGTGAAGCCGCAGACTCGACGCCTTGAGAAAATGAAGACTTTATACTTGGGATCCGCTCTGGTCGTCTTAGCCTGGTGCAGTGGCGCCCTTGGAGGTCTGAGCAATAAAATTACACTTTTCTGCTTCACTTTACTTCTTTGTTGTTGTGCATGCAAACGTTTCAGTTTTCCAAGTCAACCGTCATTTCATCTGTATGTTAATAACTTAAGTTGCAGTTAGCTATGAGTCAACCGTCATTACCTTCACATTTCATCTGTATGTTAATAACTTAAGTTGCAGTTAGCTATGAGTCAACCGTCATTACCTTCACATTTCATCTGTATGTTAATAACTTAAGTTGCAGTTAGCTATGAGTCAACCGTCATTACCTTCACATTTCATCTGTATGTTAATAACTTAAGTTGCAGTTAGCTATGAGTCAACCGTCATTACCTTCACATTTCATCTGTATGTTAATAACTTAAGTTGCAGTTAGCTATGAGTCAACCGTCATTACCTTCACATTTCATCTGTATGTTAATAACTTAAGTTGCAGTTAGCTATGAGTCAACCGTCATTACCTTCACATTTCATCTGTATGTTAATAACTTAAGTTGCAGTTAGCTATGAGTCAACCGTCATTACCTTCACATTTCATCTGTATGTTAATAACTTAAGTTGCAGTTAGCTATGAGTCAACCGTCATTACCTTCACATTTCATCTGTATGTTAATAACTTAAGTTGCAGTTAGCTATGAGTCAACCGTCATTACCTTCACATTTCATCTGTATGTTAATAACTTAAGTTGCAGTTAGCTATGAGTCTGAATCACTGTACTTATTAGTCAGAGCAAAGTCTCGGCAGGACACTTTAAAACAGTCCCTAACCGACAGTTTACCCTAACCGACAATTACCGAGTGATGTGACTGATGTCATTTAAGAAACTCAAGAAACAGATCGACTCACAAATTTCCGAAACGTCCGTTTTTAGCAGAGGAAGCCTCAAAAAGATTTAAATTACTTAAATTAAGATGACGAGCAGAATGCAAGCCACACATCAGACCCCAAACCCAGAAGCGAAAACCGCTGCCATGGCAACCTTAGCTGTTATTTGTCCTCTTGATGATCGCAAATTTCAGTTTAGGCGCAGCTTCAAATTTTGCCTAAATTAATAATTATTCAACAGAACATGAACGAGGCCTGCTCTTATCTGCATTTTCGCTCACAATACAGTATAGATTATTCATTAGAGAGACGCAAACCGTTACGTTACGAGGAAGTGCGAGGGCTCCAATAATGGCAGCGTGTTATTCAAAATTAATGGGAAGATAGCCTGTTGTCTCATCTTGTCTATAATAGGAAGCTCGTCTCCATATCTATGACCATGATCAGCAGTTCTGCCGATGATGCTTTGTAAAGGGGGCGAACATATACTGATTTTAGGATGTAGTACTTCACGCGTTGTCTTGAATTGACCAGGAACCGAAATAATAGCGAAACAAAGTGATCACGTGACCCAGTGCTCTTCCCTTAATATTGACCAGTCCGGACGTCATGACGATTATTCCTCACTTCATCATATTTCTCGTGACCTGTAATATATCTATCTTTGTTTTGTCGCAGCCCCTGCCATTACTTCGTCTGGTTATACGTGTGCTGCAGGCAGCGACCCGTGCAAGGGGCCAGATTATCCAGGCACCTGCAATTTCCATTTCCTTCATAAGCAGTCCAATATGTGGGTTCAATGCATGCAACAGGGCACCAAGTGCTACGAAATGGCATGTCCCACTGGTCTGTATTGGAGACACGATGCTTGCACCTGTGGTAAGGCGATTATTTTTCTAAATTTATTGTGTTTTTTTTGGGGGGGGAATAAAACTTTGTCTTTGTCATTTCAGTGCTTCCAGATGGATATCCATGCCTTCCAAATCCGTGTGAAAATAGTGGAGCCTGTGAGTCGTCTGGTGATGGATTCACATGCACATGCGAGCCAGGCTGGATGGGAGAAACATGTGACAGTAAGATATTCTTTCTTAGTCTTTTCTTGCTTCAAACTATTATGGAACGAATCAATAATTATGTGCAAAACCCTACGGTTCTGATTAAGCAATGTTTATAGTAAAATTTCGATATGTCGATTAACCATTGATGTATTAGCTCCCTATGCCTTTACGATTTAGATTACCGGAATCTCTACCTTTATCCTCCCTTATTATTTTGAATTTTGCAAAGACGTGTTGAACTGCCTTGAATCCAAAAGCTCTGAAGATCGAGCATTGCATAATCACGTTCTCCTGCTTACAGTTTTATTTCAAAATATTTGTTTTCAATAATATATAATGTCTCCTTCAATATATAATTTTATTTTCTACCAGCTCCTGACCATTGCTTCAGCGACCCCTGCAAAAATGGAGGATCGTGTGAAAATGGAGACGATGGATTCACATGCACATGCGAGCCAGGCTGGATGGGGGATACCTGCGAAAGTGAGATCACGGTCTTTCAAAAGTCCATATCTTTGACGAAAACTTGCTAACTCTGCAATAATTACAACACTTATATTTGTGTAATTAGCAATTAACAGACTGATTCTGCCATATTTGTATTTGTCGGTCTCTCAGTTCTGGTAGCATTTTTGTTTTAATTGATAATTATGCATTGTCTTTTTCAAACTGTTTCATTTTTATTTTACCCAACACTGGCACTGAGAGTGGCTGGTTTCAATGAGGACATTCTCGTAACACATGCACATAATCAATATATAGCAATATGTACTGAAAGGGTATGCATCTTTCACCCTCTTTGTGGATATACAATGTCACATAGCCTCATTCAATAACAATATTGATATCTGATCAATAGTCATAATAATTATGCCATTAGAAACTAAAAAAAAAAAAAAAAAATAATCCAAGTGCTCAGGTTCACAGATGTAAAATATACCTAGTATTTTGAGTTCCCTGGGCGTACGTCAAATATATGCCAAAATTTACCGGGTTAAATTATCATGATTAATTATTATTATAAACACACACTTTTAGCACAAAATGTGAGTATCTCGACTTCTGCTAGAATTAAAATACCATTGAGTCTAGTATTTAGCATGCAATATGTACAATCATCAAGCACCCATGAATGTGAGCTGTGACAGTGGTCTACGTCCGTCTTGTGCTTCATATGATATGTTTTATGTGCGTCTTCTATATATTTGGTAGTTTGTATAAATTCAAACAATGCTCTTCTGAAGGAATATGGCATGACTATTCCATAATACTGTTTATCCAGCTCCTGACTCCTGCTTCCTCGACCCCTGTGTAAATGGAGGCTCATGTAAAAATAGAGTCAATTTATTCACATGCGCATGCACATCAGGCTGGGCTATACTTGTGAAAGTGATTAGAGATTACCTTCTTTCAATAGTTCTTATTTTTGGGGTAAATAATGTTAGAAAATTGTGATATAATGAATTTCTATATTATTTCTGCTATAATTCAATTACTACCAAACTTGAAAAAAAAGTACTTTGTGTACACATGATACTCTTTAATGATGTTTATGGGTCTATTTTATAGCATTATTATTACTTAATTTCTGACTACTGCCTCGGTGACTCCTGAAAAAAAAAATATGTCCAAAAGATACATGAACTCTTTTTGTTAATTTGTTTTCACCCAGCTCCGGACTATTGCTTTAGTGATCCCTGCAAAAATGGAGGTTCATGCGAGAGTGGAGCTGATGGATTCACATGTGCATGCACACCAGGCTGGCTGGACGAAACTTGCGACAGTAAGATATGCTTTCTTAGTATATTATTGGGTAAAAGTCTTAAGACAACCAATCACGAGTTAATTTGATGACTTTTGATATTATTAACACGCCCCTATTATAACCAGATAAATAATAGATTATGAACTGTTTTATTTTGGGATAGCATCCCTCTTAGATTTGCATTTGACCTCGGTGACCCCTGCAAAAATATGTCCAAAAGATACATAAACTCTTTTTGTTTATTTGTTTCTATCCAGCTCCTGATTACTGCTTTGGAGTCCCCTGCAAAAATTAGAGCCAATAGATTCACATGCACATGCACACCAGGCTGGTGGAGCTATACTTGTGAAAGTATGTAAAAGTGCCACGCTTCTAATGCTATAATAGTCACCATCTTGGGTGAATATAATGCAAAAAGCTCTTGTAGTAAAAAAAACTGGACAACTTTACTTTTACTGAATCTGTATGCATACAGAACTCAGGTACTTGCTGCATCTACAGCTGCTGTGTACGTAATGTTTGTACAGAAGCGGCAAATATCGGAGTTGACATTATGTTATTTTATGTCCTTGGGACCACTCCAACCATTAAGGTTTCTGTGGTTCTCTCACATCTGTTTTCTTCAGATAGTCTGCCTTAGGGCAGGTCCGGCATTCACAGCCATGCACCATTTGTTTTGGTCTTGCGCCATCTTCTTCACAGTGTGGTAGTCTCTTTTGTTCACGTTATCAAGCATCGTTAAGCTTCTCCTTCCTCTCCCCCTCTTCTCTTCAACCCTTCCCTCCATAACTGTTCTAAGCAATCCGTCGAATATCATGATATGTCCTATCCATCTCGCCTTCCTTTTCCAGATGATGATCTACAGGCTTCTCTTTTCATCTACTCTCCTCAAAACCTCTTCATTTGTAACGTGTTCTCCCCAACTGATATTTTCCATTCTCCTCCAAAACCATATTTCACAGCTCTCTAGTCTTGATGTCATCTTTCTTCAACGTCCACGTTTCTGAGTCATAAAGGAGCACGCTCCAGGCCAAGGTCTTAATGAGTCTCTTCTTCAGTCTTTGCAGTGAGTAGCGTTTGATGCTTATTGAACACGTCTTTGGCAATAGCGATTCTCATCCTCTCTTCCTTTTCGCTACGTCCGTCTTATGTGAGCAGGCTAATTAAACTCTTCACTTGTTCTCACACTTGGCCATCGATGTTGATCTGAATTTTGTCTTGTTCACCTTTCCGAATCTTCATAACTATTGTCTTGGTTTTGTTGATTCTCATTACGTATATCTCCACCACTTCATTCAGCTTTGTCGTGATGTTTTGAAGACGTGTTCTCTGTCATCGCCTGATCGTCTGCAAATGTCACAGCTTTGATCTAGTGTCTTCCCATCTTTGCTCCTTTTTCCAGTTCACCCATGGCCTCCTTCATCATTGTTTCTGCAAAGATATGTTAAAAAACAGTGAAGACAGCAGGAAGCCTTGTCGCACTCCTCCTCCGATTGTGCATTGGCCATCCCTTGTTCTGTCCGCACTGTTGCCGTCGGCTTATGTATAGGGTTTTGATCAATCTTCGCTCCTTCCAATCTGCTCCCAGATCTTTCTGGATTTTCATGATTTTCGTCCATTCCACCCGATAAAAGGCTTGGTTGTTTTCTACCTTACGTTCTGACAGCGCCCTTACGACGGCCACTACTTTTCCCGTTCCCATCCCATTCCGGAACCCAAACTAGTCCCATCCAATGTATAGCCATTCGTTTTAGTTCTCAGTCTCTTGTGAAATATTGGACGCATGGGATATGAGACTGTTATATGGTCTTCACATCTCTGTGCATTTGCTTTTTTCCAAAGTGGCACAATTTTACTGCACAGGAAGTCTTCGGGCAAAGTTTCAGTGTTATACAGGACTTTGCACAAATTGATGAGGCGCTGCTATCCCTCACCTTGCAGTGCCTTAAGAATCTCTGCCGGGATGCCGTCTTCGCCTTTTGCTTCTCACATACTATAATTATGTTTGTTATTTCTTACACAGGTCATATTTTATGGTCTTTCATTTGTCAATTTCTGTTCATGGAATGCTTAATTTTGAAATATGTGGACTATTCAGCTGCAGACTATTGCTTTGGCCTCCCCTGCCAGAATGGAGGCTCCTGTGAAGATACAGGCATTGAATATGCATGCACATGCCAACCAGGCTGGATGGGCGAAACTTGTGAAGGTGAGTTTATCATTCCTCAAGACAACCTATCTTAAGTGAAATTTTAAGAAGAAATCTCTTTCCGTGTGAATGTATTTGATATGTTCAGTTTTAGTTACGATATCATCAAGCCTGCTATTTAGCATGTATTGTTTCATCATCAACTAACGGACTGCTTCAATGATAAAGGACTCTGTTGGCCTTTCACTTGTTGCATATGTATTTGATGGTTACCATAATTATGGTATTATGTGATCTGGTAATGTTTTTGTGGTATTTCATTGGCCTCATTGAAAATATTATGTATTTTTAGATCAGGACTATTGCGTCAGTAACCCCTGCGCAAATCAAGGCTCATGTGAAAATTTACCCACTACATATGTGTGCCATTGCAGCGCAGAGTGGCTCGGCCCTAGATGCCAAGGTAAGATTATCATCTTTCAATAGTGTCTATCATCTGTGAATCATATGGTAGATAACTCTTTCCATATTATATGCCATGTGGTATAGTTAAAATATTATCAAGCCTCTCATTCAAAGCATAATAATTATTTGCTTGATCATCAAGTAACGAACAAACCACTTGACAGTGACCTGTGCGGGTTCCTCACTTTAATAATCACTTCCTCTTGGTTCCGATAGATTCGGTGTTCTGTGTATACAGGACTGTTTTCTTAATGATATGTATTTGTCTGTTTCAAAATATGTTGTATTATCCAGATCCAAGCTATTGCTACAGCTCCCCCTGTGCAAATGGAGGTTCGTGTGAGGAAGAGATAATGGGATATCGATGTGAATGCCAAGATGGCTGGATGAGCGAAAATTGCGAAAGTAAGATTATCATCATTCAATAGCTTCTATAATAGGTGAACATTGGTCTCTTACTTGACACACATGTTGATTTGCTTCCTAAATATGGTATTCTGTGTTCAAGGAATGCATGATATAATTATCTTCTCAATCATTTTTAAAATATTCTGTATCATTAAGCTACAGACTATTGCTTTGGCAACCCCTGCCAGAATGGAGGCTCCTGTGAAGATATAGGCATTGGATATACATGCACATGCATACCAGGCTGGATGGGCGAAACTTGTGAAGGTGAGTTAATCACTTTTCAAGACAACCTTTCTTAGGTGAAATTTTAATAAGAAGCTATGTTAGGTGAAAATTTGAGAAGAAAACTCTTTCTGTGTGAATGTATTTGATATGTTCAATTTTAGTTACGATATCATCAAGCCTGCTATTTAGCATGTATTGTTTCATCATCAACTAACGGACTGCTTCAATGATAAAGGACTTTGTTGGCCTCTCATTTGATGCATACGTATATGATGGTTACCATAAGAATAGCATTTCGTGTTCTGATAATGTTTTTTATGGTATTTCATTTGCCTATTTTAAAATATTTTGTATTCTCAGATCAGAACTATTGCATCAGTAACCCCTGTGCAAATCAAGGCTCATGTGAAAATTTACCCACTACATATGTGTGCCATTGCAGCGCAGAGTGGCTCGGCCAGAGATGTCAAGGTAAGATTATCATCATTCAAATGTTTCCTGTGAAACATATGGTAGATAACTCTTTCTATAATACATGCCATATGTTATAGTTAAAATATTATCAAGCCTCTCATTTAGCATAGTAATTATTTGCTTGATCATCAAGTAACGGACAAACCACTTGACAGTGACCTGTGCGGGTTCCTCACTTTAATAATCACTTCCTCTGGGTTCCGATAGATTCGGTGTTCTGTGTATACAGGACTGTTTTCTTAATGATATGTATTTGTCTGTTTCAAAATATGTTGTATTATCCAGATCCAAGCTATTGCTACAGCTCCCCCTGTGCAAATGGAGGTTCGTGTGAGGAAGAGATAATGGGATATCGATGTGAATGCCAATATGGCTGGACGGGAGAATCTTGTGAAGGTAAGATTATCATTTTTCAAGCGAACCTGTCTTAGATGAACATTTAATAAGAACCTATCTTAGGTGAAAATTTAAGGAAAAAAAAACTATTTCCGTGTGAATATATTTGATGAGTCCAGTTTTAGTTATGATATCACCAAGCCAGCTATGTAGCATGTATTATTTCATCATCAATTAACGGACTGCTTCAATGATAAAGGACTTTCTCTGTTGGCCTCTCACTTGTTGCATATGTATATGAAGGTTACCATAAGTATAGCATTTTGTGGTCTGGTAATGTTTTTGTGGTATTTCATTGGCCTCATTGAAAATATTTGGTATTTTCAGATCAGGACTATTGCCTCAGTAACCCATGCGCAAATCAAGGCATATGTGAAAATTTAGCCAATAGATATGTGTGCCATTGCAGGGCAGAGTGGCTCGGCCCTAGATGCCAAGGTAAGATTATCATCTTTCAATAGTTTCTATCATCTGTGAATCATATGGTAGATAACTCTTTCCATATTATATGCCATATGTTATAGTTAAAATATTATCAAGCCTCTCATTCAAAGCATAATAATTATTTGCTTGATCATCAAGTAACGGACAAACCACTTGACAGTGACCTGTGCGGGTTCCTCACTTTAATAATCACTTCCTCTTGGTTCCAATAGATTCGGTGTTCTGTGTATACAGGACTGTTTTCTTAATGATATGTATTTGTCTGTTTCAAAATATGTTGTATTATCCAGATCCAAGCTATTGCTACAGCTCCCCCTGTGCAAATGGAGGTTCGTGTGAGGAAGAGATAATGGGATATCGATGTGAATGCCAAGATGGCTGGATGGGCGAAAATTGCGAAAGTAAGATTATCATCATTCAATAGCTTCTATAATAGGTGAACATTGGTCTCTTACTTGACACACATTTTGATTTGCTATCCTATAAATATGGTGTTTTGTGTTCAAGGAATGCATGATATAATTATCTTCTCAATCATTTTTAAAATATTTTGTATCATTAAGCTACAGACTATTGCTTTGGCAATCCCTGCCAGAATGGAGGCTCCTGTGAAGATATAGGCATTGGATATACATGCACATGCATACCAGGCTGGATGGGCGAAACTTGTGAAGGTGAGTTAATCACTTTTCAAGACAACCTATCTTAGGTGAAATTTTAATAAGAAGCTATGTTAGGTGAAAATTTGAGAAGAAAACTCTTTCTGTGTGAATATATTTGATATGTTCAATTTTAGTTACGATATCATCAAGCCTGCTATTTAGCATGTATTGTTTCATCATCAACTAACGGACTGCTTCAATGATAAAGGATTTTGTTGGCCTCTCATTTGATGCATACGTATATGATGGTTACCATAAGAATAGCATTTCGTGTTCTGATAATGTTTTTTATGGTATTTCATTTGCCTATTTTAAAATATTTTGTATTCTCAGATCAGAACTATTGCATCAGTAACCCCTGTGCAAATCAAGGCTCATGTGAAAATTTACCCACTACATATGTGTGCCATTGCAGCGCAGAGTGGCTCGGCCAGAGATGTCAAGGTAAGATTATCATCATTCAAATGTTTCCTGTGAAACATATGGTAGATAACTCTTTCTATAATACATGCCATATGTTATAGTTAAAATATTATCAAGCCTCTCATTTAGCATAATAATTATTTGCTTGATCATCAAGTAACGGACAAACCACTTGACAGTGACCTGTGCGGGTTCCTCACTTTAATAATCACTTCCTCTTGGTTCCGATAGATTCGGTGTTCTGTGTATACAGGACTGTTTTCTTAATGATATGTATTTGTCTGTTTCAAAATATGTTGTATTATCCAGATCCAAGCTATTGCTACAGCTCCCCCTGTGCAAATGGAGGTTCGTGTGAGGAAGAGATAATGGGATATCGATGTGAATGCCAAGATGGCTGGATGGGCGAAAATTGCGAAAGTAAGATTATCATTTTTTCAAGAGAACCTTTAATTAACGGACTGCTTCAATAATAAAGGACTCTGCTGGCCGATCACTTGTTGCATATGTATATGATGGTTATCATAATTATGGTATTTTGTGGTCTGGTTATGTTTTTGTGGTATTTCATTGGCCTATTTGAAAAGTTTTTGTATTCACAGCTCAGGACTATTGCTTCAGCGACCCCTGCAAGAATGGTG
Organism: Capitella teleta; assembly: GCA_000328365.1. Classification (NCBI taxonomy): domain Eukaryota; kingdom Metazoa; phylum Annelida; class Polychaeta; family Capitellidae; genus Capitella; species Capitella teleta. The sequence goes on along the minus strand of KB312253.1, from coordinate 41,369 downwards.
GTTCATGTCACAATGAAGGAGATGGATTCATCTGCACGTGTATTCCATACTGGATTGGAGATACTTGTGAAGGTAGATAGTTAATGTAATAATGTATATGATTGCAGTTATTATCATTTCTAGACAAGCCTCCTGGCCATGACTGCTCTCTGGAAGATAGCCCATGCACTGGTTCTGATAACCCTGGAATCTGCAACTTCCATTTCCAACATTTTGACAGCAGCAAATTCGTCCAGTGCAACCAATGGGGAACTCAGTGCTTCGAAATGCCGTGTGGTCCTGGTACACAGTGGAGTCAGGACAAATGCGCCTGCGCGTAAATACTGACAAAAATTCTGCATACGTCAGTTTTGAAATTTATTCAGAAAGTTTTGAAAATGAGTATATCATCAGTTTCAATAAATATTTTGATCGATTCGTCTCGTCGGTTATTTGGCTCCAGAATCCCTTGAACTTATAATTGTAATTCTTCGGTGACTCTGCAGTGCTGCCCAAATGCGTAACAAGGCCGGGCGCTGTGTCTATATGGTGGTATGCAGGATAAAGAACCCTTAGGATTTATCAATAAGAGTAGGGGAAAAACCCGGTCCGGGCCTTCTGTTCTGGCGCCCGTATCACTCGAATGGGTGATAGAACTCCTAATGAAACCGATCCTGGCTTCCTTAATACATTGGCAAGGCTAATTAACATTATTAATATTCCTTTCTTGTGAAAAGAACATCAAAAATATTAATTATGTTGCAATTCGGTCTGGGTCAAACCTAGCCTATTCGTCAGCAGAGATCTGAGATCGCCGCTGACCAATAGGCTTGTCACTTCACTTGTATGTTATAAACTGGAAGTTGTTTCGGGCGTCAAAACCCGTGGTTACAAATTGCATTTAATTTTTAATTAGTGGAACCAGGTTGGAGGGGTTGTTGGTAGTAGTTATCTAGAAGCTCTCGCTTTCAGCTGTACAGGACGTCAACAACAGTCGTCTCGGGACATCGTTGGCGTTCGGGCTGACATAGGTTGCTGCAGCAAGTGCACGACACCCTGGGGAAGCCATGCAGCTTTGCAGCCGGGAGTAGCAGACACAGAAATGTGGTCGTGTGCTCGAGATTGGACTCCCTTAATAGCCTAGGGCATGCACGACCCACCGGTGTTGTGGAACACGCTTTGGTGCCCAGACATGTCCCGGGAACTATCCCTAAGAAATAGTTCTACCCATGGGTTAAATGGGAAGCCTGGAGGGAAGGCTTGGTGCAATAGGACCTGCATCGCAACCTACTTCGGTAAAGGGCGAATGAGGTGTATATTCTACCCACCAGCCACCCATCAACGTTGGAGGAGTTGCGACCCCTACGTTTATATGCAGTGGCACAAGTAAGGCCCAACATGGATGACCAAGTTACAAATCCTATACTTCCAGCGGCGAGAGTCTACCGGAAACATGCTGAGGAGATGAGTGCTGGTGGGACAACTTCAGAACTTCGACAGCGGGGCGATGGATCCCCAAACCCCCTGGGAAGGGTTTCATCAGATGACGGTACTCATACCAAAACACTCTTGCGTTGTAAGAAGCCGTTCCTCATGGCCATTTTCAATGCGAACAGAGTAAGAGAAGAAGGAAGACTTAGAAAGCAAGCTCATTGTTTCTGTTCAAACGGAATAAGTTTACTTGGTGTCCAAGAGCACAGTAGAGTCCACGATAACCCATTAGTCTTCACTAGGGTTGAGGGTCGACATCTAATCACAGCTTCAGCTTAGAGGAACGAGGAAGACCCTAGTTCAAGATACCAGAGAATCATTAATTCAAGGCATCCTGAAGCTCTAAACATCCTGATATCGTGCAAGCTAGGGAGAAGATGGAGGAGGCAAGCCGGAAACTGGAAGAGACAGGTTCAGATGAGAACGGCGAGCAGCTGAAGGGAGCAAAGGAATTACTATTCAACATATGTAACAGGATACAGGCCGCTCATGGAGATGGTAGATATAGCGTGGCATGGAAGGTTGTCAATGAGATGACAGGAAGGAAGAAGGCAAAGGAAGGACAAGTCACTGGTGCAAGTCTAGATGAGAGGGTAGCTACATGGTTTACCCATTTAAAGGATATGGAAGTCCCATATGTCCCGACAGGTCAAGCTGAGCCTCTTCTTGGTAACGGTTGAATCAATACTCCTGTGTGTGGGTGCGAAACATGGGCCATGACAAAAGCACTAGAAAAATCGTTATATGGCTGCTACACACGAATGCTCAGAGCAGTACTTGTAATATCAGCTGGAGACAACACATGTCCAACGACGAGCTATATGGAGAGCTGCCTAGAGCAAGCAAAAAAGTAGCAGCTAGAAGGATGGAACAGGCTGGGAACTGCTATGGCCACCCGGGCAGAATTAGCCATATATTGGGCACAATAACAATGGTAAACAATGGTTCTACCATTTCACAGAAACACACCATTTGTTTTACCCCATGACTTGATTTAATAATGATAATTAATAATAAATTATACATATTTATCAAACGCTTCTTATATACAAGATAAAACTTTTCGAAGGTGTTATAAGTAAAAACAAATTTGACAAATAAAAAATAAAAATAAATGAAGACACTTCAGGAAGGAAAAGCACGATTAAAATAGAAGGTTTTCGGTTTCCGTTTGAAAATAGCAATGCTGTCACAGCTCCGAATGTCTCGAGGCAATTCATTCCAGAATAGAGGCGCCACAACCAAAAATGCACGGCCACCATAACTGTTCAGTCGGTAATTCTGCCGGGTGAGATAGTTATTGTCCCCCAATCGTAGTGGAAAAGCGGGCACGTAGGGAGCAATTAAGTCCTGTAGGAATGGCGGTGTAATTCCATTGATAATTTCAAAAGTCATTAAATTAATTTTATAATTCACCCAAAATTCAATAGGGAGCCAATGTAGGTACTTAAGGACTGGAGTGATGTGGTCAAACATTTGACTTCATACTAAATTTTAGGCATTTTCTGTAACGCAGATTTTAGCGGATTTTGGATATGTTTTTGCAGCTTTCGATTCTACATCGGATATACTAAATATGAATTCTGTTGCAACTGTGTCCAGGTCAAACGCTTTATTTTCTGGACTAGATGCTTGTCATCGTAATTTATCTTGTCCTTGGGTTAGAAGTGGCCGAATTAAACTCTTTCGTTGCGGAAATATGACGTTTGAGTCGTCGACTTGACCACCATAAACACACACAAAGAACATGCCAAAAATGACGAAACGATTCAAACTGCCCGAGGCCCGGTGGTTGTCTTCGGATATGATTATAATAATACAGTATATTAAAAAGCCACATTTACTGATCGTGCTGAAGATCTGTGAAATCAGTCTTAGATACTTCGAGAATCATTGCAGGCAGCTTAGCAAATACAATCTGCTGCATGAGATCCGATCAATGCTGGATCAGGACACGCTCGACTAGTCAACGAGAGGATGCTTCAGCAAAGGGGGGGGGGGATTTTGTGTTTCAGCTAAAAGACTGGTCATCCGTTGAAAGTGGAGTGAGAGTAAGAGTGTGGAATTAAAATAGTACATATTTATTTACATAAATAATAACAATAATGGAATGACTGTCCAATAATAATACATGTAATTAATTTAAATATTTCATGAGATGAAAAAGATAGAAAGAAAAAATGTCTCCTTCAGGAATTATGACACAACGACATAATGATTAATACATGCTACAATTAAAGATCACAAATCCTTTTCCTCAATATAGAGCTGCATCTGTGAAGGAGAATAGCACAATAATTGTACCTGTGATTTGATAGATCAAGAGGACTCGTTGCTAGGATAAACCTCCAGTAGAATGGGATTATGGAAGATTGAAAGGTCAAATTTTGTAGAAGGCAAAAACATATATTAACTGAGGGGTTGATTTAAATGGGAATATGGGCAAACTAATCGAGTCGTAAGTTTAATCACAATAATTTAAATCATATGAATTTATAAATTATGGCGATTATACTTACTGTTATACTATAAAATATGTGGGAAACAAAAACCTATAGCTATATAACCCAATGCTAATCCATACATACATTTAAATATGTAAATGAGCATGTGATCAGCTGATTTACATTCAGAAACGAAATGAGCTGTCATAAAAACGATGATAATGATTAAAAAAAAAACACGCCGTTTTTGACAAAATGAACCTGATTAATAGATTTGGTTGTTTGAGAAGCTGTTTCTATGTGGTACTAAGGGCACACTTAGCATTTACAATCTCAAATAAAGGACGCATCATACACTAATATACATATAGTGAATATAAAGTATGATTTCATTAATCTTGGGTTACATCATGTGTACAGATTAAATGATTAGCGGCATTAATGTACCTTGCAGCTGACATTATAAGTGCTTCAACATGGGCAAAGTCTGATTCATCTTCAGACACACATTATGCCATAATATAGAATATAACTGAATATTAGAGTGAACTTCCATCATAAAATCTATGTATGTAGATTATAATAGTGGAAATACATTAAAATTACAATACCACAGGTATTCAACTTAAATTACTGGATGCAACACATCAAATTTGACTTGTATTTGATTGTATTTGTCAAGCAATTTAATATACATATCATAGGCAAACCTTGATGGGAAATGAAACCATGGATTTCACAGGAATGAGACTCGCGTTTTCCATTTGAATCTCTGCATCATCCGCGGAAACCCAAGAAAAATCCTGCAAAATATAAATCCATGGAATAATGAGACCGCCCTTTGCAGCAGAGGTCACCTGAGTGCATTGTATTTCCTGCATTTGCAAGAGGCCCGAGTGGTTGGTGTGGACTTGCACCGTCCAAGAACGATCTGCAAGACAAGATTGAGGATTAATTAGCAGTCTTAATTTTGAACTTACCAGAATGGGTTTCCGTTAAAAGTGAATCGCATGTACTGAGTTTTAGAAGAAAGCCACGTAACTTTTCATTCAATGTTAATAAGAACGAATCAGTCCTGCAATTGAATATTTTAAAAAATAAATATGATGAACAATCAATTATAATTATAAGCCCTGAACTCACTCAAAATCCTTCACCATTCTTTGATGATCAACTTCAAAAACGAATCTTTCTATGATATCTCCATTGCCTTTGCAGATGACAAATTTAATGTAGTCGGCAGAATTCTTGAGCAGGAGTACTTTGAGGCTGCTGATGAGTTCTCCAATATACTGCTTAACATCCGGATGACAACACATCTAAAGAATGATCAGGTGCGCACTATTAAGGGAAATTCTGAGTTAATTAATTACCTGAACTGGAACATTGTACTTGAGGCGCTGTTCAAAGCAGCCTAATGGATAGAGGTTGCGCACATACAAAATGCTGTGGAAGGCAACTTCAAAGAATTCGCACAGAACATCTGCCACAACTGGAATCGAGTTAATAATTATAGCCCTTTATTATATAGCACAGCTTTGTTCAGTGTTGATACTGGTAGAGTTAATGGGTTATCCAACATCATGTACTTAACTGTAATACTTTATTTTGGGTAATAAATCCTGCTTGAACCGTTGCATATGTCAACTGGTAAAATGAAATGCCTAATCTCCGTTTATCCAGCCAAATCTGGTTCAATTGTCCAGATGAGATCGTAGCTTGCAGGAATTCATTTCTTGTACTAAGCTTTTAACATAGGCTATATATAGATAATAATAGAACACATTATAACAAGGGCATATATAGACCTATTTGTACACAAGGTATGGTAATGTGGAACAGAGTCAATATGTTAAGATCTGTTGTTTATGCATATAAGGACTGACAGCTTATCTGGTTGCATAAGAGTATAATAAAACTTGATGAATTTCGTTCATGATTGAATCATAATATTTTTTTTTTAATATATCATTGCTGACCGAACACAAAATTAAATATGAATTTGTGTCTCCGTCTCCAGGATATCTGTCGACACTCGACAGTAATATATTCAGATGAGAATCCAATCACAACAGATGCTGCAATCGACATGGAATCACGGTCAGCAATCACTGATCTCCAATATTAACCAAACATTAACTGATTAATAATAATTTTTGCTCTAGTTGCTTCCACTCATTTCGATAAATCATAACGCACTCTTGAGGAGTCTTCGCTCACCCGTGGCTTTGTCTACTTCCATGGCCAAGAGATCTCAGCTTCTGCTTCAGATATAATTACCAAGCAACAAAAATCATAACTATTTCCTCTCAGTTAGAAACGTAACAAAGCGTAAAACCACGAAAATTACAAGTTCATCTTTCCATCAACAACATTCGGCTAATAATCCGCGTGTGTAATAGTAGCACGCAATCTATTCATACGGTAATCATAACGCAAGTTATGCGTTATGATGTCAGAAGAAAATTCACTCTTAATCAGCCCTTGCTTGTTAATTGTTAAATCATAAGGGAGTTTAAGATAATCTTTTTGCACGGCAGCCAAACATACTCCAGCTGAGATCCTCTTGCTTGAAGATCAGAAGAGGACCTGTAAGTACCTTTAAGAGATACAATCTTAACTTCCTGGACACATGCGTTTACTGTATGCGGCACCACTTTTCACCTTATGTAATGGCAGCACTGGCAAACATGAAATCCTAATTATCAATACCAATATAATAAGTAAATAATATTCAATATTAGCAACCAATGCAATAAGAATATTATTATATAATTTTATTGAAATAAAAAATATTCATTGTTACATAATTATCACAGAACGCTCATATCAATCAATAATACGTCTTAATAAATCATAATTATTATTCTTTAAATAAAGAATCAGCTCCCGGTTTCTAAAACAACAGGTGCTATGCCATCCGCGCCTGCAATTCCATGCCCACACTCAGGGCAAGTAAACCGCACGTCAGCTGCGTAATTGCTCTGAAATTAAAGGACGACGTTCACCAAAGAAATATGCATTAATAATGATAGAATCACCTGAATGCAATAGTAACAGAAGATGTGTTTGCAGCCAATTTGCTGAGGGTTGAACGGCCACAAACCACAAACGGTACACTCGGTGAAGTCACGCTCAGACCTCTGCTCCTTAGTTGCGGGGGATCGCAGAGAGAGGTGGCGAGAGAAGAAGTTTTTCATGCGACGGAAATTAATTAGAGGAAGAATGAAGAAGAGAAATTCCTGAAAAGATAAATACCAATATTAGATTTCTGAAGGTTGTGAAGCAGTTAATTTTAATGTTATTATAATTACAATTTTACCCCTTTTTACGATAATGTCTTTTATTATTCAGTATCGTCATTTTTTATGCCATGAATTTTTATTAATAAAAATTCAAAATAAAACAATTGCATGATTAAACAAAGAAAAGCCTCTCAAACAAAGACATAATTGACATAAGAATACGAGAAAAAGCACACGCCCACCATGCCATTCTATAAAGACGGCAAATTGCAAAAGATAAACTATCGCCTTTTCACTGAACGTGGCAAATCTAAAATATTTATTATAGTGATGACCCTTCTTTCATGTAAAGATTGATCGCTTGTGATTCTCCGAAATAAATCAATCGGAAAGATAATCCAGTCGCCCGGGGGAGGGGCGGGGGGTGTCAAGTCACTTACAGCAAAGCCATGCCACAGGAGTTCCCGATCCAAATACTCAAAACCAATCTGTTGAAGAGAGAAAAACGAGGGTATAATCAGCTCAGTAAACATATTGCATGAGGAGCACTAATGGCATTGCCAAGATCAATCAGATGGCTACTAAGGGGTCAATGACCGGATCAACAGAGAAAAGTGACCTGTCTGGAACCGACTGGATGCGGAAACACAGCTGCGATGCCCAGGAGCCGCTCCGACAACTTCTGGTAGCGACCGCGGGTTAGGAACACAAGGAAGTTCAGAAGGCTTAAAATTCGAACTGCTTTAGATATCCACTGGACGGCATACCAGAACTGAAATGTAAATGAAATTGTTAGGATTCATCATTATATGCATGCATAACAGGGATTACATGCTCAGAATGAGGAACTGATGACGTGGATGCTTTCAGCTGAGCTTTGCGTTCATCCAACCACGGAAGACCAACGAAGAGGCAAGCGTGCGCCAATCTCTGTCTACGGGTCATCCAGAGGTCATCAGGGCACGTTGACCTTGTGTTCATGTACTTGAGGTCAAGCAACTGCTGACCGATGGTCGAGGCATCAGATCCAACCGAATACTGAAAATGTTGCACATAATTATGAGAAGCAGTTAGCTGCCGATGCCCACAAATGCATGGCAAAAAAGGAGACAGATGATCCAATAAATTAATTATGAACAATTAATTATGATACCCTCACAACTCATAATTAATGACCAATTAATGAAACAACAATAAACCCCAAAACAGACACGCAAAACCCCGATCTGTCAATGTCATATCAGCATGATCCAACACCATACATTAAAACACCAAGAACCTAGAAGAGAGAGAGAAAAAACATTTAAAAAAAGTTACATCAAAATTGACGCTTGCGGCCTGCTAAACCAGAATGTATCAGGCGTATATGACGCAATATTTCGAGCAAATGAATGCCAGGTCGGCACACATCGCACAGTCAATAATAAGAGCCGGTTAATTCTAAGAGAGACACGCTCGATTGATAGAAGGACATGCGCGCAGAATGCACAAATGAATGCGTCGCGGTTCCAAGAAATCGATACAAGTGCGACACAGGTGAACACGGGGGAAAACCACGCCGTGAATCGGACGACGGTCACAGGGTGCTTAGGTAGAACACGTCGTCAGCTGCAAGCCTAAAAAGGTACAAGTAACATTCGCTCAGGTTTTGTAAACAACTGACTGAAGGAACTAGAAGTACTTCGTACAGTAACGCCCTAAGATATTCATATAAAAGGAATCTTAATAATCGTCAAGTTGATTCACTGAATTATCTATATGCTTAATTGGCCATGGAGTGGTTGCTGTGGCTGAGCGACACGTACAGGGTCAAGACATAACAGCAGAGCTTAGTAACAAGAGCACTCTAATTCTGCACGGTTGTATATCAGGTGCTGGCTGCCCAAGTGTTGATCGGGCTGGTCGCCAAGAAGACTCGCTTTAAAGTATCGAATTATTGGCAATACCCCAGATCAGCATTGATTGATTGGCGATAGAAAAAAATCTAGCGACTGCAGGAGGGGTTGGGGGTGGTGTCTAAACGAGAAGCGCCGGTGTAAGATTGAACGCGCATGCTGTTAAGGGCCGAGAAACCTTGGCCCCCGATCGACGAAAGATTTAAAAGAGGGAATTTCTCTGTTCCGAGGGAGAATTAAAGGAATGGAAGAACAAGGGGAAGGAACGCCGGTGAGTTATTTATAGAATCAAGTGACGAGAACTTTAAGCAAAGGTTACTGGGTGTAAGATATAAGTAAAGCCGAGTGCACATACATATAGGTAGGTAATAGAAAGAATGGATCCGGAGTTTAAGAATAATCGATCGTGTTTTGACTTCTCACTAATCATAAGTGCTGACGAGTTTTGGCGCACACGCGCTTAAAATGCACAGCGACGGAATCCGAATAATAAAACGTGCTCTTGAATAAGTCACCAATCGGTTGTAATAATTACCAAATCCAATACAGTTGATACCATAGAAAATATAAGATTGAGTTAAATGGGATCGGATTAATATCACAAAGGCATGATGGCATTTTGAAGACAAGTCAGGAATCGGATGACTGATCGGGGTGTTGCATGCACAATGATCGGTAGAAGAATTCAGTCAATATTCCACGTCTATTTGTAGAACTGATTTCCAAGTGTTTCTTAGCACTGTCGCAGTTAGCATGGCTCACGGATATGTCACCGAGCTTAGGATCCAGGTCGAGGTGAGATTACGTAACTAGTTAGCTACCAGTATTGAGAGGAGGTGCTATCAATTGGTGAGGATCTACTTGTTGACAACACTGTGCATGAGATAGAAGTATCGCTCTTATTGATCCAAGATCAAACATCGAGGGGCAAATACAAGTACTAGTAAAATGTTTATAGATCAAGATTGCTGTACGTTGGTTTCTTTGCTCCTATAATAAGTCAATAACATTAGATTCTACCATAGGCTAAGCTAATGACATCCGATTTGGAGAAATGTCATCACAATACAATAAGCATGCACTTAAGAGCATAGAGGTTTCAGGTAATACAAATGTCCATTAATGAGCTATTTTTTTAATTTCAGAACTAGTATTTCTGTATTTGGTATTTAATATATTAAGTGTACGATTCCATTTACTTTAGCACCAATCCCTGAATATAGTTCTTCCATGACCTTTGCCTCCCTTCCAGAACGGTGCGGTTTCGGAGGCTTACGACCCGACAGAAGGATCCTCAGTAGACCCAACGCCAGCCATCGAGCAACGACCTCCGCCCTCCAGCACCCCAACTCTGAGCGCCCCAGAGGAAGCGAGCGAGACGGCGCTGACGACCAGCAAGGAGGACATCGTGGCCGCAAGTCCTGGTATTGCTATAAAAGACAAGTTCAAAGTGCAGATGGAAGTGAACTTGGAGCAGGATGCCATTCAGGGCACTGAGGAGATTGAAGAGGAGGTTGAAGAGGAGGATGATCTGGACGGAGAGGGAGACGCTTCTCCGGATGAGGTCGATGAGGAGCGAATTATAGCCATGAATAAATTTGACTTGGAGGGAGCAGTGAAGCCGAATAAGGAGGACGACAAGGAGAGCATCATCTCTGACGTTGATCCCATCGGAAGCGTTGTGTCGAAAGAGAAGCCAGAGGTCACCACTGAAGATATTGTACCAAGTGTGAAAACCAAAGCGCCATTTGAGGAAGGCGAGGACGAGAGCATGCAGTCCTCGCCGTGCCCTCAGGACGATGACCCCATCAGTCCCCCCGAGGGATTTGACCCCATTGATGATGTACTGGAACCAGACTTCATCGCCCTGCCGTCCATTCGCAAAGCTCCATCTTTGTCTGCATCATCGACGTCATCCTCATCTGGATCATCCGGGGGAGACACCGTCAGGATGGTTGGGTTGGATCCGGTGACTGGAGATTCCATCCATTCAGGACGAATGACAGACGACTCTCTGAACAGCACGCGAGACGACATCAAAGAGCAAAAGTTTGCGAAAGAGACGCCACCCAAGTTGCAATACAGCAAGCAGCCAGCGACTCCCTTGCATGATGATGACGATGCTGAGGAATTAGCGCTGCTCAGGTCAGACCCGTTCCAAAGAGACAACCAGAACACAGAATGCGATCCAGAGTTGATTACAAACGGCAAGAAACCTGAACCAACGGTACGCAAGCAAAACCCAGTGAGGAACATTGTTCCCAAGAAGCAACCACTCATACCAAGAGAGGTGCACATCAGCAAAGACCAAGGGCCAGGCTATTTGATGGACGATCTGCTGGAGAAAGAATCCCGCAAGACTGGAGTCAAATTGGGACTGCTCGATCCTGACTCTGCTTTCGAGTCTGAAGGCATAGATGAAGATTCTCCAAATGAAGACTTCATCGAAAGAGTCAAGCGAATGGCAGCTCTGGACAAGGTGAGTCCTTTCTCTGATTATTCAATGTGCAAATGTACATTGCAACAAACAAAGGCTCGCTCCTGTTGTATGCGTGCTAGTACTAGTAATCAGCCAGAGAGGAACAATAACTAACGTAATCAGAGTAAAGAGATCTTCCTAATTTCTAAGCAACCCGCGGGATTTGTTCTATGTTAAGCAGGAATAAGTATAAGACTAACTGTGAGCCCACTGTTCTTCTATTTCTTTGCATCTCTTTTTATTATTCACTGATTTTACCACGTGCAACACTAATTTTCAACAATGTACGTCAGCAATGCCAAAAATCTGGGGGAACAATTCGCCCTGATCATTAACCCTTAAGGAGCTGTAAGAAATAATTGGAGATTGCCGACAGGTGATGAAATTCATTCAATATTCACGCCTGCGAGCAAAAAACCCAAGTGTACCAGTCATGAACTCATTTTCTCACGCCTCAAATGAGACCCTCAGGTGTAATTCAAACTTTTGGGGTTTCTGTCGCAATTAGCGCCCTTTAGGGCTCGCCGCATGAATATTTCAAATCAAGGTCATTATTCTGAGAAAAATTGTAAATTGGTCAAGAAAAGAAAATGAACATGCAGATGTGTCAAAAACGAACCTTCCACAAAATTGATCGGATAATGGCATTGATTTCTGGAGAATATTTCACGAGAAACTGGGGCTGGAAAAAAAAGAAAAGAATTTAGAACATCAAATGGAAATGTTCTCAATGCTGAATGTACCTTGAAGTATGTGAAGATATTGTTTAGTTGAGCTTTGATAACTTCAAAGAGTTGAGTGTCAAGTTCGGTCGCATCCAACTGAAAAGTTAAATGAAGGGAATCAAATTAAAACGCTGATGAGCACCCTGATATGACTCGTGAAAATGTTTCAGTCGTCATATAGTGAAAGTCCCGCAAAACACTTTCATTATTCATCCTTTATCATTACCCAATAAAATGACCACTTGTCAATATTAATAATAAGTAAAGTGAAACCTCCATAATTCTAACAATAACATGAAGGAAATCAGGGTTTTGGAATTCTTAGGCTTTTGATAACAAATCTTAGAGATTCGTCGACAGACTGATAATTGTTTCTGACTAATAATACTGATGGGCAATATCTGAAGCCAATGGTTTCTCTGTGATCGACTTCATCCAATACGCCTTCATTTGTTTTACTCTTGTTTCAACAGCTTAACTGCATGATCAAAAATCCACTAAATTGTAAACACGCTCTTTATTCCTCTGTAAACCACAGAGGAATAAAGAGCGAGTTTACTTTACGTGTTACCGTGAAGAGATAAATCAAGATAAATGGGCATCAGTGTCGATGAAAGTAATATAGAAAGGATAGGAATAGCTACATGAAATGTTAGACTATCAAATGCCGCCTATTTATGTGGCATATGGCTTGCCATATAAAGCTCGCCTACCCTTATGAAAAATCGCCTTTCATTAACAAAAATATTACAATAGCCTACTAATTTGCATCAGAATTGTAAGATAATCTGGAAGGCTAAAATTTTAATAAGTGTGGACTCATTTTAGGCCTGACACGGTAGGGCTGACCTATGGGTGATCTGGATCAGCTATAGTATAGGGTTAAACCAATAAAACAAATAAAATATATAAATAAATAATATCTATTTGCCTGAACGGATGTTTGTACAATAGAATGTGCGGAACAAGTGACAATCTTCCACTGCCTGTCGCCACAGAGCAGTGCCAAGAGTGCCGTGACTAGCTGGCCATGTTGTCAACCGAGGGATCAAACCCACTACCTCTGGATTGAAAGTCCAGCGATCTACAACTGAGCCATGTGGGTGCTTGGTATTTATTTCTCTTTACGTGATTTTTACACTGCAGCTTGTTTTGTAACACTTTCTTGAAAAAGCGCAGTGCCATTGACTGATATATATAATATAATTATATTGAGAAGCATTGAAATCGTCAACATGGAAAGCATGGACTACTTTTAGGTCTCTCTGTATAATGCTGACAGTCCTTTTCGTCCAGATCAAATTCCGCAAATTAATAATTTCACAAATCCAGAGTTGAGAGCAGGTACTACAGCTGAGGTAATCTCGTTCCAAGCCTCAATATTGATAACTAGATTATGGCTACAGAATGCAGCTACAGCTGGGGCTGTTATTATGATTGTCAGTGTCAGCTTAATCAGTCACTGAGAGTGAGAGTGTATGATTACTGTATCATAATATGTCATAAGTGTATGTTACTATGTACTATGTACGTGAGCTACTTACTTACTAACTACTCAATCACTCATTCAGTGAGTCAACTCACTGACTGATACGCTGTGACAGTGGACGTGGTGAGAGCCAATGTGTCGTCTGACTCAGCGTGAGCGTGTGGACTGGATCAACCAGACTTACTCACTCAGAGTGAGAGCCACTGTGTGACTGTCAGAGCTGAGACTGAGACTAGTGACCTGGTGACGTGAGAGCTAAGGTCCTGAGCGATAATCGAGTGATATGTATTAGTGGAATCACTGGTGGATAATTTTCAACGTTTTGGACACACCATCTAAATCAGCATTTCCGCGAGTGGTTTGCACATCGCAGCAGATGAATTACCTGACTGACACGCAGAGCATCACGAATATTTCCAGCTTCATTTCGTGTTTTGTCGTCTGCCATCACTAAAAATGTGCGCAGTCGCTGCGTCGTTGTAAATCGATGGCGCTGCATGGCAGCCGCAAGCTGTGAAATTATGTGCATTGTGCTACGGGTAAAGGACTATATTATGTCAGTAGGCCTATTTTGAAGCACAACTTGTAGGCCTACTCGTGCAGGCCTACATTAAATTGATATAATGAATTTGAGATCGGAAAACGGAAATCAATTTAATGTAGACTTTCAGTATTTCTAATTGCTTTATTTATCAAAAATCGTACGATATTAAAGAGGACCTTTGTTCATTTCGGAACCTTTTTAGACCCATTCTGTGGGTTTTTGTGAGTGACGAGAGACCAATTTTGAAACATTCGATCAGCTATGAATAATATTCCAGACTGATTCAAATAAGAATATCTTACTCAGGCAGAATATAGCTTGAAACGAGATGAGTGCGAGATATCCGTTATGAGAACTACTGCATGATAGATCTGCTCACTCGACGGCTTCCGTTGTTAACAATGGGAGAGTTACTTTTATGACATCACGACAGTATAGAATCGAAGAATTAGCCCACAACAAGAGTGAGGTATAAAAGTCCTGAAATCATGTCAGTCAAAGGGCGTCTTTGTCTTTTAGGATACATCCTCTTATACCACCCGTTCGTTGCCATATAGAACCAAACATGTTTATGTTGGGATTGCGGAAAGGGGAGAAAGAGGCCAAAACTGGTTCTGTCTGATAATCCACTTTTACTAGTACTCTGAATTGTTTTCAGTTTAATTAAGGTGATAGAATTAAGTTATCACACATGATTCTTTACTGTGATGTGTAATAATTAACCAATATATTCCCGTTTTTCAACTTACACCGATCTGGTTCCCAGCTAGGTCCAAACCTGTTGAAACCATATTATTGACTTACACACCTTTGTCAATAAATTTTATACATAGAAAAATGTTACTAACATCAGCCATTGAGTTATCAAGATGATGGTTGTATTTTATTGTTTAATGTGTCTAGTGTCAGTACTACTCTTATCAAGATAGATAAAGAATAAAGAACATTGATTTTATGCTTCACTACTGTATTGTTAAAGTGACTTACATCCTTCTGGTTCCCAGCACAGCAGCTTGTAGCCATGGGAATCAAAATGATGTATGTCTAACAGTCTAGCTATATATGCGGTATTGCTTCAGAATCTGGATAAATCCTTTGGAAGTCGATAATACGCCACTGGTTTTTGACATTTTTGCAAAACACGTACATCCAAAAGTCTTGGATTTTTACATCATTCTCACATAAACGTGACTCTTTGCATGTAAGGGTTCTCCATGTTTCCGCTGCTTCAAATGTCCATATTTTTGTTTTGTTTTATCGCAGCATTGATATTTATGCTTGCATGGGTCTTATATATTCATTATCTTATAAACGACCTCCCTGTCATGGGAAGCTGGCGAAGGGCCTGTCTACAATGACCATTATGTGACAATGACTGCCACTGTGCCATATCCCTACATTACTACAATAAAAGGATAACTTTGGTTAACAAATAGGCCTATAGAAGGATGAGCCAGTCACACCGAGTTCGTGTGTATCCCTTTGATTGCATTCATTAGTGTGTAATTATAACATATATCTATATAGGTCCATCCGTGTTAATATCTTCAAGTAGTGAATTATACGATCGTTCGTGTGAATAATGCACTTCGTTTTACGACCCCACAAGGTGTCACAAGCATCTAAGAAGTCAGCAATTTCCCTGTTTGTCTAAGGTTTATATAAATATTTCAGGTAAATTAGTTTATTCAAAACAAACAAACAAAAAAGCGGCTATAGTTACGCGCATACATGTATTGCATTATGGGGGACATGCGAAATTATAATTAAAAATATAATAATACATGCATCATAATTCTTAGCTCGACATATTAGACTAAATCGAATATATGCATGTAATATAACGATTTTAATCATTCGTGTCGATCCGTATGGCTTAGTGTGTCGTTACTTTAATTATTGTGTGTAATTTATTTTGTTGTTACCACGCAAATACAGCTGCGTGACTTTGATCTGTTAACATAACTACAAATACGAATAATTAATAGGCCTAATGGCATATACCGGTAAGAGAGATTTCGAGTTCGATCTTTCGTTTTGGCTGTGGGCCCAACGGATGACAAATGAAACTAATTTATTTTTATCACTTATTTTGGGATATATAATGAAGAACAATTATTAGTTGTGATGACACATCGGTCCAAATTTGGTACAACGTGTAGTACCCTATACATTTAAATTAATTAGGCCAGTATGCATATTCCGATATTTATAGTTCAATTGGCATTCTGCGTTGGTAGATGATTCGGCCGCATTATTTATGTCACATTTATGTGTAAATGTAGCACAGATTATCGGGCGAGATCTGTATACCCATAGGGCTCGCTGTATAGTATGTCAGCTAGTGTAAATGGTTATTGTAAATGATTGGGTTAACTACTAGTACTTAGGCTTCTCGCCTACGATACTGTTTACTGTACTGTAACCGTTATCGGACTTGAGGATTGCGGCGATTTATTTTGATCTTGATCGCCGCCCGTCTTCGCAAGAACAACAAGCGCTATGACAGACAGATAACAGAAGAGTGCGTTATGATTAATCAGTCGCCACGGGGGTTGGGTGACTCAGCTGCCGTTGCTAAGTAATTACGACGCTATGCTGATTTCAACAGGGGATAAGCTCCGCCCCCTCAATCTTCTGTCAAACCTCTAGATCACAAAATAAACTCCTTTATGCCATCAGAACTATAATTTTTATGAAATACAACGATCGAGTATCTTCACAAAATCCTTCTCCTCAATCTAGAACACGCGCAGTATCACATTTCTTTGTTTTTCCCCTCTAAACATCGAGGGAGCCTCGGAGATCGCGTCTTCCTTATAAGGCAAATCCGTGACGTCATTCGTGGGATTTCCTCTACGAGGGGGGTTTCCGAAGCAATTGCTCCTCAGGCTGAGCCGAGCTTGACATTTTCGATCTGTGGGACACACAGTAGACAGTGAGAGTGGCGAGACTCGTCACCGGGAAATGAGTGGAAACGCTAGTAACCACGACCAGAGGCTGGAGAAAGTTATACAGGTTGGATATGATTGCTTAGGAAGCGATCTTCCCTTTCTCTTTGTTTGATTTTTGCGAGTATTTTTTCTTCTTGTGGCTTACCCAAAGCGCTTTCACTGCCGTACCTGCGATAGCCTTCAACGGCGGATTAGGCACTTGTCGTAACCTGTTAATCACTTTGGTCATTATAATGCAATCTCGAGTGATTGTTTGTTACCACTTGTCAGTGCTGGGCAATGATTTTGTATCTGCGTGGATGCGTGACTTATAGTTAAATTGAAATCAATTATTGATCATCAATATTTATTGTAAGTATTTTTTTAACACAATGCCCTATTTACAGCCGTGACATAAACTTGGCGATATTGCGTTTAATTGACCATTTAATGCACGTACCAGTGGCAAGTCCGTACATGTACTAATCATTGCGTGTGTACTTATTTATATTTCAATTTTAGTAATTATGTACTGTTTATTAATAAATACGCATAAAAATGGTAAATTGCTGATATCATGCATTTATTATTTTCTGGTGATATGCTACGATCAAATGAAAATCCGTAAAGTCGTGACTTTTTTTTTTGGAATTTACATTTTTCATCAATCAAGTACATGTAGTTTATTTTCATTTATTTATTCATCGATCAAATGTGAGTGTTCAATTCCAGCCCCTTCATCGCATAATCGACATTCCCCAAATAGAATATCTACAATGCTCTTCGGCTTGAACCTGGCCGTCCAATCGTATAACTATTGGTCGGTCTATGAGCCACTCTGTCTTACAGACTGCATGCTGACTATTAAATGCACGATTACCATTGATAGACATGATGTCCGGGTAATTGGACAGAGCGATAGACACGTGCATCTGCGTGCATGCTGGTCCTAAATTCGCGGTGCACGTTAAGGTCTAATTACATCCATTATGGCCTGAAGGCAGGTCATGATCGCGCTATCCGTGTTAATTAATTCCATGTAATGACTCCCTGCGGGCCGATAATTCGCACTCGAACCATATGCCATTGCAACCCGGCGATGCCCTCTTACAGGTTACGCGGCAATGCAAATTTGATCTCAATTTGATAGCGCATCGTGTTTCAAGTACAATATAGCTGGTAATCAATAAACTTAGCCTTGTACGCAATTTACTCAGGTCTTGAATTGGCCGATATTTCCATGGCTAAGCCCTTGCATGCTTAATTATGACCTATGAGTAAGGTCTTCAAGCTGCAAGAATTAAGATTATACAAGTTCAGTCAAATTTAAAGGACTCAAATCAATTGAATCGGGTGTCCGAAGACTGGCTCATGATTATATAGGTTTGAAAATAATTTATGCGTGGCTATCCAGGCAGATACTTGTATAACTGACAAGTTTATCGATTATAGAGTTTATAGAGGATGAGATTGAGTGATTGAATAAAAAATAAGATTAATAAAAAATAAGATTCAGTTATACGTACTAACCAGGAAGTAATTTTCTAATTGAATATCACACAATTCGGATGTTAACTTATTCTGGATGAATTGTTGTTTTTGGGTCCCGTTGCTAAGCGAGTCAGAAAGCAATCTGTATCAAGTCCCAAGGTACGCGGTCAGTTTAAGCCTCGAATGGTCAGAACCCTCTATTACATAATAGGATTAGAAGGGGTTATTGGATACGCCGATCAGGAGTGCTCTTCTCACCTCAGCCCTCCGATCCTAAGCATCTTTGGCTTCACGATTAAAAAGGAAATTGAAAGTACTATATTTTACTCTGGAAGGAATTATCAATATTTTGAATATAATATATGTTCGTTGGTAATCTCTATCCTGAAATCACTCACGAAGCAGAAAATTAACGACTAATCTCTTTCTAGACTGTTGCGGGATTCAGTTTGATTTCTAGCAGTAGCCAAGTATAGGCCGTTGATATTGTGTAAGCGATCTTGCGGAGTGTGAACACCATAAAGGTTATTGATTCTAGGTTCTGGTTACTAAAACCAACGTATTTATATATTCTGGCAGCGAACCTCAATGCCTTTTTTTTATACTTCATAGAGGCTCCATGCTGATACAAAGCTCAGTCTAGCCTTATGTTTCTAACCGCCGCCGTCTTCACTTGCAGAAAGTCGAGGACACCGTGCTTAAGGACGCAAGCAAACTTTCGCTGAAGGGAGAGGACGAAGGAAGTGGACCCACGAAGGTCCCGGCTCGCATCAGGGAAATCATCACGAGCAGTTTATCGACGGAGGACTTGAGACCGGGAAGCAGCATGAGCGGTCCTACCGTAGACTCCGTGGCGGAGGAGAATCGCATGCTGAGCTCAGAACTCAACAGAGTTGAAGATCTATTGGCGGCCAGTCGAGCGGAGAGAGATGAAATCGGAATCAAGTACAACGCACTCAGTGAACGGGTCAGTACGTGTTGCAATGCGACAGCATTCTGGCTAAATGTCTGTTAATATTAATGTATAGATGTGAATGATAGAAGTTCTACTTTTGTATGTCCCTTTGTGGGTATTGATTCCGTCTGGGCTATTGTCACCAATGACTGCGGCTGAGCGATCGTGTCACGAAGTATTGGTTGTCTGCTCGTTGCCCGGAAGGGGAATCCCCCTTCCCACGCATACAGAACCTTCTCCCTACACCGTTCTAAGAAAGCCACGTAATATATGCATTCAGTTGAGTCTTAAGAACTCCCAGGATTATTTCAAATTATGCAGGGTTTTTTTTTTTCTCTCCATTAAATCTATTTCTCAATTATGTATTCCACGTCTGGAGAGTCAAAGAGATTTATGGATTCAAGAGCATGTTTCTGATTGGCATGTGAGTCGTTGTGGGTACGTGGAGTATTGGCCACTTCTACAGAACCCCCTACTGTGCCAGTGCTGATACTTGCTTCGTTCTTGAAACAAGTATAGTCGCGAGTTAAGGATCCTAGCAACCCGACTTCTCGAGTTCAGAACAGCAGTTGATCTTTGTAGCCAATCTAAAACATGTCACGGCTTGTCTTTGATCTTCGGCGGCATATTTTCAACTGCTTCAATTCACAATCGATATTCTTGATATACACAATGAAACATGTGTATAGAAATCCCTTGCTTGCTTGATTGAATTAATTGAATTGAAGATACCCTTAAAATAATGACTCTCATGATCACGGGTAATTTGGTTTATAATGACGTCATTAAAGAATTAAGGTCACGTACCGCATTGCTCTTCTTCGACGTAATGTTGATTACTCTTGATCAGCAATAACTCAATGTATTCAATGTTTAGCTTCAAGTACTTTTAACTTTGTGATTGTGGAGTCAGAAGAAAAAAAAGTTTGTTGAACTAAATTGTCTCTCACCATTTCATATTTTAGCGCTGTTATATTTAAACGTAAAAAAAGCATTACCATTGTCAATCAAATGAATCAATCACTTTTCCTGTTAAAATAATTCTGAAAAGCAAATTTGATAATTTGATAATCCATTTCATATTTGATCGAATCAAATATTGGAATTATCTCCTACTGAAAGAAAATGTCAGATCGCATTATGCGTTTTTTTTAAGGCCTGATCAATTAAAATCAATACCCTAGCTGGCAAGAGTGAGAAAAAAAAAAAAAAAAAAAATTGAAAAAAATTGAAAAAAAATCAAAATGGAAAAATAGAAGAAAATTCAATTTTCAATAGAAAATGTTATCATTTGCAATTCACTTTTATGCATCCCTTGTGAGTCAAGAACTTCTTGTATTGCGCAGTTATATATATACCATTTATTGCGTAAATTCTTGATTTACAATAATTTTAATAAAAATAATATCTGTCTCTCTAACGTATTAAATTCACTGCATACCATTTGATGCACTAGTGAGGTCCTGGATCCAATAGCCTTGACCCGATGAAGCATGCTGTCCTATCTCATTCGCCGTTCGCCCGGCGCCATGCCCTTATGCAGTCAGACGAGGCAAGCACACCTGCCAAGTGCATGGATCGATTCGATTTACCATCAATGTATATGACTTACAGTATTGTCCCGTGTTATATAGACCCTGTCTATATGTATGTACGTAACACAATTCGCCGCCGTTATGTACTGCAGTACGCGTGGCATATTATGATCAGCGCCTATTGTTTTAAGACCCCCCTTAGTGCTTAAAACACGGCGTGAAAATACCTACCTTCGCTTTCAATCAATAATCGATAATTTGCAAGCGATCGTTATGAACAATCTGATCCCTCTCCTATTCTGTCGAATTCGTTAGAATGCCTCTGGTTGCGTAACGTAATCAATATAACATGCCATGCTATGATGCTCGTTCGCGTTCACCATTTATTCCTGCCCCAACGCTCGGATCGAAGGAAGCCTCTCTTGTGAGATGTATTCACGGGTACGTTGTTCTGTTGCTACTCTATTCATAGCGTACCAAGCGGCTGTGCTGTTGCTTCGAACATATCTGTGAAAAAGCCAGCCTTCCGTGATTCTGTAAATGAATTGGTTAATGGTGTATATATTTAAGCTAACGCCGTACCCATAAAGATCAAAGAGCCGTTGTGTTCTTTTACATTCATATAATGAATGACCTGTGGTCAAGCATGAGAACCCCCACCGCTGCCATGCAACGCCCCCCCCCCCCCCCCTAGCCGCCCTGCTCGTCACTGAAGTCAAATCTTGGGTTTCTAAGCCTTATTTCTCCTGCTATTTGTTCAATAGCTTAACCAAATTGGAACCAACTGTTTGTTTTCGCTGGTTTTTCTTCTCTCAATCGGCCACCTTCGTCCTGTGATCTGTCCCGACTTGTTTCCCGGTTGTTCAAATTTGGCGCTGATTTTTGTGGCCACTTAATCGCGCTGCCCGCTCGCTGGCTTGTGTCGTAGAGAGCACTTCCTGCTCAGTCGCGTGTTTCGAGTGTTCGGCAACACTTGCGATTTACAGAAGGCGCAGCGATCGGGGGTCGCTGCACTAGGATTGGGACGCCATGTCGTGGACAGCGGATACTGAGTTGTTCAGGGCGAAAGACGCCTCAGTGAGTTGATGGCCAATTGCCATGGTTACGAGGCGAAACAATTCCTGGAAACTTAACTTTCTGAAAGTTTATTTTGGGTGTTGATATTCTTGTTTGTTTGTTTTCTGGTACTAGAATTACACGTAATTAACATCTTGGGTAACTTATTCTATTAATTATACAGTACTCGCAGATTGATCAGATCCTTGATGACCGTTTTAAGGTAAGCTCCATTTGAAATGAGATGTACGCAAATTATGTAATCACGATCTTTGATCAACTTTCACTGGTTCACCCAAAACCGATCATCCAGATTGATCACATGCAGATAAGGCAGCTCCGAATTTGCAATTCTCAAGAAGAAAAAGAAAATATCAAGCAAATATCTTGACAAAAAGAGAGTGCAAACACTCGACTCTCGCGGCACTGTTAGACTGTAATCTCGCGAGAGGAAACGGCATACTTCCACCTGAACCACCCACCCCCCCCCCCCTCCAGCATCAAACGTTCGCCTTTATTTGATTCAGATTGCCAGTATGCTATATTATTTTACAAATATTTAATATTACATTTTAATATATTAATTATTAGTTAATGCTAGTGCTACCAAGTCCCGAATGAGTTCGAATGGACGTCATAAAACACAGCTCATTCACAAAATACAATCAAAGCTAATGTTGAGAGGACTACCGGTTGCAGCAAATGTAGAAAGGTGATCTAACTGAGGGTCAAAGTTCAAATGAATGCATTTTGCATAAGGAGAGTTTTATGACAAGGATTGCATGCATAAGCCTAACAGTTCATTCTACAGTCAATTTATTTCGCTTAAGCGTATTTCATATGCCAGTTTTGTTACCATTTATTTTGTTACCATCTATTTTGTTATATGGAACTTTAAGCTGTTAGATCAGCGTTTTAAATCCCTCTTGTTGTGTGCATGATCATTATGCGATGATGGTGATTGAGGATTCAACATAGATCCCCGGGTTAAAGGTCAAAACTCCGAGGTCGTCTGATATTCGTTGAGAGAAACAAAGTAGTTCCAGAAATCCTTTTTGTTTTTCTCTCTATATATATCTCTCTTCAACTGTACGTTTATAATAATGGAGACCCTTCAATGAATGAACAGAGACTCTATGAAGGCTATGGTACCAAATGGTACCAAGTATGGTATGGTACCAAGGTAAATGGTACCAAATTCACGAAATGGTTCATTAAGATTTATTATAACGTCGTGTGTAACTAGTTTCTGGTACACAGATTGTTGAAGGAAATCAGATTTCCACCGAGTGGTCACAGAAATATACCGCACTTCACCTGAAACGTAACTGCAGCCGCAAACTTCAAATGCTTTCAAGTATTTGCTCACTTCATGGTAATAGAATTTGATTTGTGATGCTATCGCTACATGACCTTGTGTGAGTACTGTTGATCACCATGGTGAGGTACTCAAGTACTGTTATAATCTTGTATCAGTTGTCATTGATGGAACTGAAGAGGTGTTGACCGTTATGTTTACTTTTGCGCCTTTATTCAATTTTGATTTGTTCACAGTTGGAGAGCGCGTTGAAGTCGGAACGAGGCGAAATGGGAGGAGTTGGAGTGGGAGACGACTCCAACACCAAAGGGCTGCTCCAGCAGAACGTCGAGCTGCGTCGCAAGTTGGAAGACGAGCATTCCGGCTACAAACGCAAGCTGCAAGCGTACCAGGATGGCCAGCAACGCCAGGCGCAATTGGTGCAGAAGCTGCAAGCTAAGGTAATTACTGCGTTGTGTTTTAATGAAGTTAAAGATGTAATTTTCCATCCATGGGGATATTATATTATTTTGCGTATTATTTTGGGTGAATTATTAGGTCTTGCAATATAAGCGAAAAGTAGGAGAATTGGAAGCTGATAATGAAGAAATGAACAAACAGGTCGGGGTATGCTTCACTCTATTGGAAATACATCCACACTGTGATTTTGGTTGATTTACCCACACTTTTTTTTTTTTTTTTTTTTTGTGGTTGAAAATATTAATTATGTGGTTTTGTTTTGGCTAAGCAGCAATGAAGAAGGTGGGTTTCTGTGGAATAATTAAGAAATAGATTTCACTCATTTTCTCAGAATTAAACGAAATTATCAAAATCAGCCTATTTCTGCAGTTGGCTAGGTTCCGGCAACGCTGTATAGAACTTGAGGGTGAATGTACTATCTGGCGTCACACGATGGTAAACATAGATGCATGAATATTGAAATGTATTTGTCCTTCATTATATAAGTGCATGGTATAACTGCATGGTGTCTTAATTAATTTTTGAAAAAAAAAAAAAAAAAAAAAAAACCTTGCCATATAATTTATTATAATGTATATCGTCGCTGAGAATTAAAACATGAATATCCAAAAGAGACACAATTAATTCACAGCATTTTTGGGTTTCGTTGCGTGTTTTGCATGTTTTGTGTGTGTTCATCGTGTGTTTTAACCGAAAGGTTCTCCAATACAAACGCAAATGCGGGGATCTTGAGGAGCAGTGTCGACACCTGAATGACATTGAACGCCCGCTGAGGTCGAAATCCACCGTGAGTCTGAAAATACAAAAAACAAAACATATAATCACTAACATACAAAAATGCAAATCACTCTTAATATATCTCTTGATTCTCATAAAATTCACCTTGGAATAATTTTCAAATAGAATTTGATTTTTTTTTAATATTAAGTTTAATTATGCCTTTTCTTAAATTGTTTTTGCTTGCTATAAAAAGGAGAATAATAACAATGAGGTTATACTTATTTTTTATTGTTCGTTCATCGCTTCAAGTGGTTTTGATATTTTTGATATCTTTGGATGCTGTTTTTTTATGTTTTTTTGGTGATTATCACGTTGTGTATAATGCTAGGTGTACAACATCAGACAACACACGACTGATGTATGTATTGCCGAAGACATGCTTTGTAGCTCTTAAAAAACATTATTAGGATTCAATATACGCATACCAATTAGCACCAAGATATAATTAAGATTCTACTGGTAGTTGCCATGGTTACTATACAGTGATATTATCACACGCTTGTCCCATAACGCACGCAATGATTTCTTGCATGCAATTAGCTTATCGCTTTGTTCTTCCTGTGCCGCGTGTAATCAAGGATTGTTGTTCTCTTATCTCCTGTTGATTAGTTACCAATGCATGGTTCAGGAGTGCTTCAGCGTCTCAATTGCTTTCACCAATTCCACGTACCCTATAATTATGAACTGTGAATAGTGAAATTTCCTGTAAGTTAAATAAATTTATGAACAATAACTAATTATAAATAATTACTACGCTGATCAATAAGTAACACCTCTTGAATTGACTACCCAGATCAGCCATTCCGACAGCCGCCTCGATTCCACCGAAAGCCGACTGCGAGAAGCGGAACAGAGCATGGATCTTGAATCCGCGTTAGTGAAACTGGAGGAGGAGACCCAGAGGTCAGCATAATCACCATGGTAACATGACCTCTTGACATGATTTTTGAACCTGCAGGAGCCAGAGTCTTGCGCATGTCAACTCCATGCTGCGCGAACAGCTGGATCAGGCTACAGCTGCGAACCAGGCTCTGACGGCTGACATCCACAAGCTCACTCAAGACTGGCAGAGAGCCCGCGAGGAACTGGAAGGCAAGGAGGCCGAATGGAGGGAGGAGGAACAGGTACTCCCAATTTTACTCAAAGCTTCCTGGGACTAATTTCACTGGCTTTTTTCACAGTCCTTCAACGAGTACTTCAGTTCTGAGCACTCGCGCCTGCTGTCGTTGTGGCGTGCGGTTGTGGGCTTCCGTCGCCAATTTATGGAGATGAAGACCGCGACCGAGCGTGATTTGTCGCATGTCAGAGGCGATGTGACCAGAGCGACACGCTCAATGCACTCTGCCTGTCTCAACCTGAGCGCCAACATCCGCAACACTGATACGTCCTCTCAGGTAAGTCGTTTTCCAATTTTTTGATCTTATATTCTTATATAACATCTTGAGATGTACATCATTTTGAGCTTAACCTTTCAGCCCATGTGGAGGATCATTGGATGAGTTTAATGTTGAGATAATCATGTGATCTTACCACGTTTAGGTTTCTCTCGATCAAGAACGCACTGAGAGATTGGCTATTGAGTCTCAGTTGCGTGAGAAGTCACGGGAGGTGCTTGAGCTGCAAGCCAAGTACGACACGCGTAACGCCGAGTTCAGTTCCAGGTCAGTCCACAGGATGACGTGTGGCGGCGTACCCCCGTACTAACCCCCTGAAAACCCCCCAACCCCCCGTGAATCGCAAGCACAGCATGAATAAAAAACACAGAAGAGTATTTAACCAAAACCGTGTGCATGTTTTCTTGCAGATAATCATAAGTCGTAAAGAACATGATTTTGTGGAAAAACAAGCACAATATGAGTCACAATCGGCTAATATGAATGCCAGGTAACTGGGCAACCAGTTAGAGCATTTTAAGCACACCCTTGCTACGTACACTCTTGAGGCATTTCGACTTCTATTCTTGCTTCAATTCTGATTCAGTTTCTTTTTGCACGTCAGCACTTCTGCTTTTATACTCCTCTCATGAATATTCATGAGGCATATATTACATCATGCTGCATTCTCATTTCCAATTAGCCTTCGATCGGGTTCAAATCCGTCTTCATAGAAAGTAGAAGTCACAGAAGTTTGCGACTCATTTTTTTCTTTTCAATGGTTTGAGTGGCTACTATAGTAACATTGTTAGCTTAGTGTTGGACGATCCTAATTCAAATCGATTTTCGATCAATACTCTCTGAGCATGTCTAGACCCCAAAAAGCATTTAATGATATTCTTGTAATCCTGAAATATTCTTGGCTCAGACCTTCATGGTCAATTTCGTTGTGCAAATAGTATTGATTTCTTTTTCTCATTCGAACCCTTCAAGAATCAACGAGCTGACAGTTCAGAACGAGCGTCTTAAGCTGCAGTTGGCAGAAAGCGAGAAGAAGGTGTCCAGCATGCAGAGAGCACTGGACAGCAGCCGTGACGTCATCATGAGGGAGCGCGTTGAGAGCACGCAAGCTGCTCCCAGCGTGCAGTCCGCTGCTGATGGTCAGCCCGGCTGTGAGGTGGACGCCATGCATGAGGCCCTGAGGCGCATCGCCCAGGAGGTCATCACCGACTGCGACCAGTCGATGATGGACGATGCCGGCAACCCAGAGCTGTCGACCTCCGTCCTGCGATCTTCTTCTCCCCTTCGATCGACCGGTCGCACGATTTCCCCACGACGTGCTAGCCGATCTCCCCGCAGAGCAACCTCCCGCTCTCCAACCAGGGCACGCTCGCCTAGTTTTGCTGATTCGACTTACTCGGCTGTCCAAGCTGCTCTGCAGAAGCGACAGCTGCAGGTCAACGAACTCAGAGCGAAGCTCAACTCAAGCACCGACCAAGGCACCGTGCTGAAACGCAATCTCGATGATTTGGACAACGAGAGGAGGCGCTTGGAGCAGGCACTGATGGCTGTGCGAGAAGAGCGAGATGTGGCGTTAGTATTCTTCTCTTATTCAGTCTTGGAACTGAAGTTCTTGTTCTTCCTTTCATAGATTGAGGGGACGTGATGAGGCTCATCGCTCATCCGAACGACTTAAGGCCAATTTGGAGATTTCAGGCAATGAGAAGAATCAACTCGAACGCATTCGTGTTCAGTTGGTTGACCAGAATGACAACATTTGCCAGGAGAACTGCAAACTGCAGGCGGTGAACGCTGAGCTGCAGAGACAGAGAGATATGCTGGAGGACGAGAAGGAGGACATCTTGAAGGACAAGGATCGTCAAATGAAGGAGAACGACAGAAGGTGAGCAGTTTTTTGGCTTATTCTTCTCTTCTGATCTGTTAATTACAGCCACCGAGTGATTGAGCAGTGCGAGAACAAGATGACCAAACTGAAAGAGGAGCTGGTCAACACCAAAGAGGTCCTCAACCGCACCGCCCTCGACAAGGACGTTTTAGAGCAGGAGAAGGCGGAGATCTGTGAGGCACTCAGCCGATCGGAGCTCATGAAAGCAGAGCTGGAGTTGGAAATCAACAAAGTGAAGACAGAGGAAGCCTGCCTCCGAGACGCTTTGCTCAAGATGCAGGCGCTCAACGAAGGTCTTGGTCAGGACAAGATTGAGCTGAACAAAATAATCATGCAGATGGAAGCGGAGAAGGGGGCTCTGCTTGGGGAGAAGAACATGGTTGAGATGGAAAAGAGCGGTCTTAAGGACGAGCTGGTGCGCGTCGAACAGGAGAAGTTGGATATTGACAACGAGAAGTGCGGCATCATTCACAACCTGAAGCTGACCGAGGTTAACCACGACCGCCTCGAGGAGGAGCTCATGCTGGTCAGCCGTGACCGTGCTGAGCTGTCCGAGCAGCTGTCCACCACGACACGGCAGAAGAGCTCTCTGGCGGAGGAAGTGATCAATGCTAGGAAGGAGATTGAGCGCCAGTGTGACGCCATGCTGCGTGTGTCCAGAGAGAAGGAAGACCTCACCAAGGACAAAGCGGAGCTCATCGTGGAGCTGACCGCCTCAGAGCGTGAGAACCGGCAACAGAGCGAGATCATCGCTGCCTACAAAGCCGACAAAGAGGGTCTTGAGTCCTCTCTGTACGAGCTGCAGCAGATCTACGCTGCTCTAGAGACACGCAAAGAGCAGTTGGAAGGCGAGAACCAGGAGCTGCTTCTGAAGAGAGAGAATCTCATTGCTGAGCTGACTCGCACTCGCAAAGAGATGGAGGTCGCTATTGAGAAGCAGGAGAGGGCGCGAGAGGCTGTGCTGCAGAAGTTAGCGCAAACTGAGAAGGATCTTCATCTGGCGTTGAAGCAGGAGCAGCAGGCTCACGAGGAAGACGTGGAGCGCATCAGTCGGGAGAAGGACCAACAACGATGCGATCTGGAGTCCAGGCGCGAAGAGATCATCCACGCTTACAACCTGGAGAAGGAGGAGATGATCGCTAAGTTCCTCAACGAGAAAGAAGATCTTGAGGAGGACTTAGCCGCTCTGCAGAGGGAACGCGACGAGCAGTTGCTGATCGCTGAGAATGACAAGCAACAGGTTTGTGATGACGAGGGATCGGTGCTCAGTGATCGGATTTGTGTCTAACAGGCTCTGTCGTTGGCTGAGCAAGAGAGGAGCACCTTACAGGAGCGTCTGTCCAACACTCAGCATGAGCTGGCTGAGGGAAATGTCGAGTATGAGAGACTGAAGAGAGAGGCCCAGGCACACCAGGAGCAGGACAAGGGCACCATCAACAACCTCAAATCTGAGATTGACAACTTCAGGGTTCATTTTGACAACACCACGTAAGTTTAGCTCATCCCTCCTTGATTTCTGGTTATGTAATGCTGACCGATCCTTAGCAACGCTGTTTGAATTCGTATTGATTCAAACTGATCTAACTCGGTGTGAATAACCTCTGGTCAATATGTTGACAATCAGAGGCCTTGAACAATCCCATTTTCTCACTTCTTGGTTTTTTCAAAAGCGGTTTCGCTAAGCAAACATCACACACGTTTGCTCTTATTATATCTCCCGCAACTTTTGTGTACTCAAAGGATTATGATTTTTTTCATTACGAGCTTCGACATGAAGCTATTGAGCCCTCCTTTTGAATGGTTGAATAGAGGTTAAAGGGATTCACCATTTGAACCCTGACCTGTGTTCTCTTTCAATTTAATTTATTTGTTCTATAATAACACAATGTAAAATAAAATAATAAAATGTAATTTATTAGTTCTATAATAACACAATGTAAAATAAAATAATAAAATGTAATTTATTAGTTCTATAATAACACAATGTAAAATAAAATAATAAAATGTAATTTATTAGTTCTATAATAGTCAATGTGAGTAACTAATATTAATGAATTACACAGTGCTCTAAATTTCGTACATTGTGTGCTTCAGTGTTGCCCATGAGAAGGAGCTGAAGGATCTGAATAACCAGGTCAGAGATCTGCAGAGGCAGAAGGAGGCTGCTCTTCGTGAGGTTGCTGAACTGAAGGTTCAGCTGAAGATGGTGGAGGAGACGAGAGACACGATCCGCCGCGACCTCATCGAAGCCAACCGCAAGATCCGCGAGGGCGATGAGCTGCGTGAACTGATGCGCAAAGAGAACAGCGATCTGAAGAGAGCGCTGAATGAGGAGATGCAGGAGAAGGAGGTCGTCCAGAGGACCGCTCACGACCTGCGCAACATGGTCAAGAAGACGGAGGGAGAGAAGGTTGAGCTGAACCGCATCATCCAGGACGCCAAGCAGAAGATCTCAGGTTTACACGGATGTTGAATTGCATCAGTTTCTCATTTGTTTCTTCACAGTTCTTGAGGAGCAGAAAGCGGGAGTCCAGAAAGAGGCTTCCGATCTGAGAGCCAGTCTGCGTGAGGTAGAGAAGGCTCGCCTGGATGCGCGTAGAGAGCTTCAAGAGCTCAGACGCCAGGTCAAGATGCTCGACTCTGAGCGCAACAAACTGGGACAAGAGGTCGTCGACCTGCAAGGGCGTGTCGCAAGGGATGAGGAGAAGGATGAGGAATCGAGGAAGGAGAACTTTGGCCTCAAGCAGAAGGTGCGGGACTTGATGAGTGATGGTTATTCTTCAGGGTTCTTTGTTTCCAGGTTGTGGAAACTGAGGCCAGTCGTGAGGCTCTGCGCAAAGAGCTCGCCAACACGCAGCGAAAGATGGCTGAGTTGGATAATGAGTTCCGCATGAAGGAGAAGGAGTACTCTCACGCTCTGGATGACACGCGGCACTCTGAGCGTCGTCTGGATGAGCAGCGCCACAACTTGGAAGTCGCCCTGGAGAACGCCAACAGCGACATCAACGACCTCAAGCTGAAGTTGAGCGGAACCGAGGGCCGTGTGAACGCTCTGGAGGCTCAATTGGCACGCACCGAGGGAGCTAAGAGAGACGTCGAGTTCAAGCTGAGCAGCATCCACTCCAGTCTGCGCAGGACCATCGGCTTCAGCCAGGGCATGCCACGTGCAGCCAGCCCCCTGAGGAACCGCAGCCCCAGTCCTCGCCGTTCACGTCCCAACTCTCCCGCCAAAGGTACTTCCCTATCGGCTAATTAACATAAATTCACACAGATTTAAACGCAGGATTTGACAACACCTACACCACCACCACGGACGGCAGAGGCAGCCCAGTTCCTCGCACCGGATCTCCCAACCGCGCTCGTAGCCCCGGGCCTCTCAGGAGTCGCTCTATGTCGCCATCACGCACGGAAGTGTCCATTGCTGACATTGACCCCGAAGCCGTACGCTTGGCTCTGAGAGACTTTGTGCAGCTGTTGGCTGGAGCAGAGAGAGATCGCGATGATTCTGTGGCTTCTCTGAAGAGCATCACGAACCAGTTGAAGGAGATGGAGGAAGACAGGAACCGCGTGGAGGTTCGTCTGCAGCAGCTGCAGCGCTCTCTCGGAGAAGCCGAAGAAGGTGGGTTATTTCAGGGCTAACTGCGGGCGTGTGCTATAATCCTCTCTTCCAGGCAAACGCGACATCGATGGGCGATTGACTAGCGCACAGACTGCTCTCATGCTGCAAGAAGAAACCATCCGACGCAACGAACGCGAACGCAAGCAGATGTCTGATAAGATCAGCGGTTTGGAGCGTGTGCTGTCAGCCGCAGAATCTGATAAGAGGCAACTTGCTGTAAGGCGCTGCTTCATACATTTGAGAATATTAATTATTCTTAATTCTTTTCACAGGAGAAGGTTGCTAAGCTGAAGAACATCGAAACCAAGCAGGATGACGACAAGAAGCAGCTGCGTCTCAGCCTTGATGATGCTGAGAACCGCGTCACTAAAGGAGAGCTCGCTCGCCGTGCCCTTGAAGGTGACCTTCAGCGCATGAAGCTGGCCATGAACGACAAAGAGACCGAGAGCCAGGTCCTGATGGAGCGCAATGATGCGCTTGGACGCCAGATCACCGACCTGGAAACCAAGAACCAGTCCTTGCAGCTGACCATCGATCGTCTCAGCAACTCTCTGGCGAAGAGCGAAGAGGAGGAGAATGTCAACAAGGATAAGGTGAGGACGCATCCCTGCCTTCTGACTCTGTGTGCTAAGTATGCATTCAGGTGCAAGCTCTGAACATGACCCTGAACGACAGTTCTGCTGCCATCAACGAACTCCAGGAACGCATTGCCCAGCTTCAGCGCTCTCTGACCAGCAGCGAGCATGACCGTAGGGTCCTTCAAGAACGCCTGGACACCACCAGACAGGCTCTGAACGAAGCCAAGAAACAGAACCACGCTCTGCTGGAGAGGGTTCAGGGAATGCAGAACGACCTCTCAGACAGCGAGGTTCGCCGTGCTGAGCTCGAGGGACAGATGCGCCAGTCGCACACCGTAAGGATAAGATGAGCCGACTTCTGATTGGCAAATGAACGTGTTTTGCAGATGCTTGTCCAGCACCAGGAGGCTGAACAGGAGCTGCAGCAAAAAGCGCAAAAGTTGCACGCTGAGCGCCAGGAAATGAGTGAGAGAGTCAACTCTCTCCAGAGAACTCTCAGCAACATTGAAACCGAGAAACGTGAAGCCGAGCGATCTGCTCTGCGTCTGGAGAAGGATAGAAGTGCTTTGAAGAAGACTTTGGATAAGGTGAGCTTCCATTTTGGGGATTTACCTCAGATTCATTAAAAAATCTTCTTAATTCTTCTGATCAGGTTGAACGTGAGAAGATGAAGAGTGACGAGTTCTTGTCCAAAACCGCCATTGAGCGCACTGGCCTGGACAGAAGCCTTGGCCGTCTCGAGGAGGACAATGTTGAGCTGCAGAGAGCTGTGCAGCAGCTGCAGGGACAGCTGGCATCTGCAGAGCAAGAGCACTCTGGTAGACTGATTGACCTGACAACCAGACATCGCCAGGAGACTGAACTTGAGACTGAGCGTCTGCGTTCTGCTCAGATGCAGGCTGAGAAGATGCTGGAAGCCAGAGAAAGGGCACACAGACAGCGTGTCAAGGGCCTGGAAGAACAGGTAAAGCAGCATATTCCATTTCAGTCATCACCGTAACCTCCTTGCAGTGCGCCACTTTGAAGGATCAACTTGGACAAGAGATGCGCAAGAGGCAGCAGTATATCTCACGTGGTGATGACATTGACAACTTGAGAAACATCCTCGATTCTTCCCTCAGCCGTGTGGCTGACCGTGATCTTGATCCTCTTCTCCTGGAGCACGAGTCCAAGAAGCTGGATGAAGCTGTTGACTACCACGCCCTGAAGAGCCGCTCCCGAGCGCGTCACTCGCCCAACCGTTCCGTCTCTCCATCCCGACTTGGCCGCTTGTCGACCCCAGTTGCCCGTAACACCAGGCGCGCTAGCCCCAGTCCCGTGCCTCTCAGATCTTCCTACAGAAAGTAAATGCTAACCCTCTATTTGCTTAATTGCACTGTCTGTGATATTCCGCAATAACATCATGATTTCGTCCGTTATTAACAAGATCTCTTCCCAAGACTTACTGAGTAATTGATATTTTTCCAACAACGAGTTGTGAAGGCTCCTAAGCCTCTTGATATGTGTAGCAGCATTATATGGGACCAAGTTATTTGCCAAAGAATCTTACGGTCACGCGAAGCTCACCAATATTGAACATATCGCATGTAGAGATATTGGATGAGTGGTTTGCCTGCGTTTAGCTACGAGAGATATCGAGTATGATCTCGTGCATATTTTTTTTTTCTACTTAAAAGTCGATTTTAAAGCTTTACAATTTATAATTTTGTTTTATTTGGCTAATTCAATCTGTGATATAATTTTTTTTGTTATTTTTTTGTTTTTAATTTATATGTACCCGTATCTTTATTGGATTGTTCTGTGTTTACCCCCTTCTTAATTATATCACTCAATAGTAGTTGTCCCTGGGACCATTCACTTAATATCATCCGTCCAAGTCTTTTTATTTACCATAAAAAAAATAATGATTGTACTCTTTACTATTATTATAAGTATCACAAATTTAATAAATCAGTATACTGATTGCAATTCCTGTTTGAAATTCTTGTTTGTGGCTCTGACCACGTGACCACACGTTACGACGTCAGTGTCCATATTCTTTTTCTTCTTCTGAGTCAATAAAGTAGTTTGCAGAAAGATTCTCTTCTTGTTCCTTCATTTGTCTTATTTTCTTAATTTGTTCTGAATTATATAAATAGATATATATTGAATGGTTTCAATCTATATTTTTTTATTGCATCGATTGCACGTGAAACTTTGAATCATAATCAATCAATCAATCAGTGCCATCTTCGTTTCGAAGGTTGGCGGCCACCAAGCGTCTCCAAGCTATTTTATTCTCAGCTAAGCATTTAGCTTGCACATAGCTGGATGTCCTGGACCAGGCAGTGATATCATCCAGCCACATTCTACGGGGCCTGCCCCTGCCTCTTGTGCCTTCAATAACACCTTCTAAAATTACATTATGTAAAAAGGTGGAACTTCGTCTTAAAATAAGACCAGCATATCTGAACTTTCTCTGCATAAGATCATTGAGTTAAAACGTTCCTCCTGCACGGTCCTCAACTGCATCATTGGTGACTCTAGCTGTCTCTCCGGCTTATTTTTAAAATTTG
This sequence comes from Capitella teleta, assembly GCA_000328365.1. Taxonomy (NCBI): domain Eukaryota; kingdom Metazoa; phylum Annelida; class Polychaeta; family Capitellidae; genus Capitella; species Capitella teleta. Next base: position 6,520 of record KB312253.1, on the reverse strand, counting down.
TCTATAGCACCACAGTTCAAAGGATTTGATTTTGCGACATAAAGGTTAGCTAAAATTCCAGGTCTCAGACCCATAGCTAAAAACAGTAAAAACATAGCACTCGAGTAACTGCTTTTTGAGATTTAAACAAAGGTTTCTTCTCAGAAATTCCTTGTTCTCCCAGAATTTGGATTTTGCAATCACAATCTTCCTCTTCATTTCTTGCTCTTGCCTCATATCTTGTGTGATGGTAACGCCAAGGTATATATATAGATCGTAGCAGGGCTCGAAATAAGAGAAAAAGTTTACTCGCCACGTGGCAATCAAACAGGGAATCTTTACTCGCCAAAATATATTTTTACTCGCCAGAAATTCTGACGAAAAATATAGCATAAAACGCAATTATTTTATACATTGTACGTCAATCTTCTATGTTACCTTTTCAACCAATTTTAATTTAGGTCGATCGTATGTGCATGGCAATGCACTGCCATATAGCGAACCTTAATTATCTATTTAGCAATGCGCCAAAACCATTCAGTACTATATCCATCTGCCACTAGAAAGTATGTTTCCCATTACTGGGTTATGCTGGTATGTTGTAATGGCCACGTGCCCACTCTGAATTAGGTGAGCCAAGACATCCAACAAATGACAATTACAAAGGAAAACGCACAGACTTGTCGACACCGCCAATCCTTTGATCGACCCTTGGCGGGCATCTTCAAAAGAATAATTTTAAAAATGGTTAATTAACTTAATTTGAGCATTAACTAAAGCGCGTCAACTTACATCTTGGAGCATGAGTTGCTACTATACATTTACTATAGTATTCAGACGAACTACCAGTCTAACATACTATACCTAAGACGTGACTTAATTTGAAAAGACGTGAATGCAGTAAAACCTACGGCAGCACCACAATTAACTCGTCTGATAATTCAAACTTGCTCGCATGATAAACCTATTAGGCGTCTGCATGGGCTGAAAGGGTTCAGTTTTTTGAATTGAGAATTGAGCCAAAATCTATTGCTTGGAGTTGATCAAAGAATCAGCCCTAGCTAAATCATTTTGTCTGACACAGTTTGTACTAATTAATGGATGACTGTGAGGTCGAATTTCCCGTGTGGAAACACATCGTTTAGCTAATGTAAGAATTTATAACCATCTAGATTCAAGGAAACCTTCATCCCATGTTCAATATATTTGCTTGATTCTGGACACCGATGATTTCGGTTGATCTCTTTCTTCATCCTCAATTCTCAGGCGGCAGAAACCCAATCCAATTTCTATTACATTATTTCCAATGAGAATATTTGGACTGAGCGACTCAACGTTTCACGTTAATACAGCCAATTGACGGCATAGTTTTATCGCGAAAATAATTTACTCACTGATAAGTTAAATCACTCGAATTCGAGGTTCGAAGCCAGCCACCAACCTTGTGTCCTTGGGTTAGGCACTTAAATCTTGCTTACCTCCTCGGACCACATAAGCCTTAGTTGTTTCAGGATTCAGAGGTTAAATAAGTCAACAAAAAAGATGAAAATGACCCTGACGTAGTGACTCCAGGGCTACGTCAATTATGCACTAGTTGGGTTGTAAGCTCCAAGCTCGAAATATCGAAGCCTCAACCAATCACTTCATATTGGCTTTAATTTACCTTCAACAAAATATTCCAAGTAGTGTCAAAAATGAGTTCTGCAAAGAGTATCTTGGTGTGTGGTTCGTAGGGGACTAGTGAGCACGAGAGAGAGAGAGAGAGAGAGAGAGAGAGCCAGGGCGAACGGCCTCTGTGCTGCCTTAGGAAGGCCTCTCTGCCTCTCAGGGGTAGCACAGAGGCCATATGCTAAGGGTAGCAAAGAGGACAGTCCTCTTTGCTACTTACGCCTAGGGAGACACCTCTTTGCACCCCTATCGTAGTCTTGGCTTCTTTGTCACTTCATGGTGAAATTTACAAAACTCGGAAAAAGTCATCACAGATATTTTAAAATTAAACTATGCTATCATCAATCTCCCCCGTATTTCTCCATTTAAGAATAAAGTTGAATAACACAAGTTATGTTTCCAGTTATTGAAAAGCCTCCATTCATTTGTCAAATTTTGTTTCATGAACTTGTTCACTGACATGAAGTAAATGGCCCATTTAGACCAAGTTAGGAGAGCTAGCAGTATCTATAAATTGACCTCTTTGATGCTTCTGAGAATATACCAATCTCCCATAAATGACCTTTCTGCGGCTCAGACAGCAAAGAGACCTAATAAGGGATATTGCTATATCTCCACATTACAAATGATATGATTGTTCAACTTCTGCAGTGGGTTATATACTGCCGGTTGGTCTATAAGCAAGCTATAAAATGCTGGTTTCTGATGGTACTAGCTCTTCTGATAACACAAGCAAACATATATGTGAAGAGTGTGTCAACAGAAAAGAGACCTAGCAATCTCCCTTAAATGACCTCTCTGCTGCTCAGACAGCAAAGAGACCAAATAAGAGATATTGCTAGATCACCACATAACATATATCTGTTGATCGGTCAACTTGGCACTGGATTATACACTACTAGTTAATATAAAAGAAGACTATAAAATGCTGGTTTCTGATGGTGCTAGCTCTTCTGATAACACAATCAAACATATATGTAGGCCTAAAGAGTGTGTCAACAAAAAAGAGACCTAGCAATCTCCCTTAAATAACCTCTCTGCTGCTCAGACAGCAAAGAGACCAAATAAGAGATATTGCTAGATCTCCACATCACGTATATCTGTTGATTGTTCAACTTCTGCAATGGATTATATACTAAAAGTTAATCTATCAGTAGACTATGAAATGCTGGTTTCTAATGGTATTAGCTCTTCTGATAACACAATCAAACATATATGTAAAGAGTGTGTTCACAAAAAAAGAGACCTAGCAATCTCCCTTAAATGACCTCTCTGCTGCTCAGACAGCAAAGAGACCAAACAAGAGATATTGCTAGATTTCCACATTACAGATGCTTTGATTGTTCAACTTCTGTAGTGGGTTATATACTGCCGGTTGGTCTATAATGAAACTATTAAATGCTGGTTTCTGATGGTGCTAGCTATTCTGGGTAACACGATCAAACATGCATGTTAGTAGTGTGTCAATAACACAGAGACCTAGCAATCTCCCTTAAATGACCTCTCTGCTGCTCAGACAGCAAAGAGACCATTCTCCCTAACCCTAATTCATCCATTTAGCACAGAGATATTGCTATATTGCCCTCACAATGACATACATGTATAGAGCAATCCGCTGCATGTTAGAAAAGACCACTAAAACATCAACAAAAAAACTGCGTTGTGCACCTTCTGGCAACATCAT
>KB312244.1:34535-60065 GCA_000328365.1 Capitella teleta | reverse complement strand
CAATTCTCATCCTGGCAGCAAGTGTTCTCATACATCTGCTGTCGACATCATCCGCTTCGAATTCCAATGATTCAAACTTCACAATGACAACAGAAGGATATGATATCGTCACATGAATGGACACCTGTCCATTGCAATATTAAATGCTCATGCTTGGAATATGCTAATCGTGTTGTTGGTTAATATGTGTTGTGTATAAATATTAGTAACATAAAATTCGCACAGTACTTTTTCGCAACGCATTTTTACGATTTCGAATCGCAATTTTGAAATAATATAATAATTATGATCACTACAGTACATTAACTTAAAACAACTTAAAACGTGTTAACAATAGATCAAATACTAGATGTAAAATTGCACAGGCATATTATACTTATGCGTTCCTTACATTTAGTGCGTGAATTTAGTTGAGCAGCAACAGTTCATTTAGTTTTCACACAATCAGCGTCATATTCACACGAAAAGTTCATTAAATTGAAGAAAAAAAAAGTACTTGGATGAATGACTGCTGGGATTGAAACTCACCGTAGAAGGTGTAGCGATCAGAGAACGGTAGATTATATTCTGGAAACAGTGGAGCACAGAGACACGCGTATATAAATATATATATACAGGGTGTTTCATAAATCAACGTTTAGCATTATGGGGAAAATTCAATGTGACAAAATGTGATACATTTTTTTTTTTTTCAAACCCGTACCCGAACTGATAATTATACATATCTTTCAGCAGGTTATCTAATGCAAATACTTTTACTATTGCAATTGCGTTGTAACGTGCTTTATTATTCACTAATGATCATTGTACCCTTGCGCATAGAACTTGCGCGACGAGCGGTGATTAATGATTATCCTTTATTATATTCTGCTTGAATAATCACTTAATTACAACAAATATTGTGGTGACATGGAAGAAGATATCATTATTGACAAAAGGCGTCTAATTTCAATCAATTAATTGTCGGTATTAATGTGATCTCTGAAGTAGAGATGCACGTAATATAAATAATATACATGTATGATATCAGTGTTATTATAATAATATTATAGCAACATTATGCTAAGATGTTACTCATCCAACGAGAACATCTAACAGCCAGCACTAGCAACTATTATTGCCATACCATAATATTTGAAGTAATAATTATAATTTGTTGGATACATGTACTATATAGTTTATATATATCTTTGGTTCCATATATTTTAACAATCAATTAATGAATGCATGTTTCAGAGCTTTCAATATACAATGAAGCTTTGCTTCGGAAACTTCTTTGGACAGGCTGAGAAGATCACATACTAGTGTGTGAACTCTGATTTAATTGAATAAGAGAAGATCCTATGTGGTAAATACTAGTGATGTCCCTGATTTTTAAATTTGCACCCTAACCCTACACAATAATCCATTTTATGCATCAATAAATTTACACCTGATTGTTTTGATTTGAAATCGCATAATATATATATTTAGCGATAACACCGTTGTACATGTGTGTTTGTTTACAGCCTGTGCTGTTCTGAGATGAACTACGAATGGAATGCTCACTGCGACACATAGTTTGCATTGCAACAACTTCTTTAATGTGAATTCCTTCAATTAAAACCTTAATTGAAATATGCGTATCATTTCACCACACCATGCAGCTGTTGATATAAACATTGCATGTTGTGCAGAGCTCACCAATCGATGTATTGACGAATAGTTCGATTATACCAATTATAGATTTGAACAAAATGCAAGTTTTGATTTGAAATGCCACCAGAGCGTTCTGATTGGTCAATTATTGGTCACATGATGCAGCACATGGTACACACAACTTCTTTTGTCAATTGAAAGCATCGCAATGGGAAACGTAGGACCAAAACTGAAGGAACATTTTGGAAGTTTAGAAATTGGATCTTTTAAAGATAGCAAAACATGGACGGGAACACTGGGGGAATACATTGCCAGCACATGCTTGATTTTTCTCCTGACTATGAGTCAGGTGACGCTGAATACAAGCATCTTCACTCCTGGCTTGCTTAATTCGGGTATCACAGTGAGTATCATCACAGTGAATCATTAATATCATTGATTGATCTCAGATGTCATTTTCAGGCATACCCGTCTTTCTAATTCGTTCGTTTTTTCAGCAATCTTAGTTCTTAATCGGTTCATTGTTTAATCCATACAGGTGACGTTCATCCTGATAGCTTTGATCTTGGTTTTCATGCCAATCAGTGGATCCTTCTTCAATCCTGTCGGGTGCTTTGTCTCATACCTTGATGGAAGGATTTCCATGGCTAAAGGTTTTGTGAAATTGTGTAATGTCACCTTTGATCCCTTGTCCTTGAATGAAGGAAAATTATGATCTAAAAACGTTTAGTTTTTGCTGACATTTGGTCAATATCTGTGCAAATGAAACGCTTTTCGGCCTAGTTCGTGTAAATGGAGTCTGTATAATCCGTGCAAATTAAACTGTGTGTCAATACTAGAATAATTAGAATACCCGGTCCCAGACAACAGCCCTAATCAGTTAACAAACTTTCCTTTTCAGCCATCCTGTACTCCATAGCAGAGATCTCAGGAGCGGCAACAGGTGGAATCATCTGTCGTGTGTAAGTTCTAAGTCAGCAAATTTGCTTCGTAATCTCAGCGGTTCTCCTTCTCAGACTGCGACCGAGTAGTATGTTCACCCACCCATTGCGACCTGCAGAGAGCATCACGCCAGTTCAAGGAGTGATGGTGGAAGCAGTGTTGACCTTGTTTCTCATCTTCATGGTCATGGCAGTGACGGATGACGCAGTGCGGAAGGTGTATGACATGAACATCAGTCTCGTCATTGCTTTCACTGCTGGATCCATGATTATTTCATCGGTAAATACAATCACGACTTTAATATTTCTAACTAGTATTGTAGGTCGTTGAATGAATCAATACTTTGATTTCTATCTATTCTATCATGCCGACCGTGGAATTCGAGGTCCCTGGTTTAAGACCCGAACCAACCACGGGCTTTATGATCGTGAAATATAATTGTATTTCGTTATAATCATAAATATTCGGTGACTCTGCGGTGCTACCAAACTGCGTAACAAGGCCGAGCGCTGTGTACTACTGTTTATGGTGGTATGCATAATAAAAATAACCCTTGGTATTTATTGATAGGAGTAGGGGGAAAACCTCGGTCCAAGACATTCTGTTCTGGCGCCCATATCACCCGAATGGGTTCGATGGAGCCGTATAACCCCATCATGCCTCATTCTATTCATTCTATCATAATGATAAACATTTGATTGTAGGGTTCGTACACAGGAGCCGCGATGAATCCGTTGATTGCATTGGGTCCAGCTGTCTCGTCGGCTGATTTTTCAGACCATTGGGTGAGTTTAATAGGGCACCACTTCTTATAATCCACACCATGTTCAGCAATATACATCCATGCTATTAGTCGTTCATCCTTTTATACGTGTTCATTTGCAATAATTGCGTCATCTACAACGCCTGATTGATATTATTTTTCATAATTCATTCAACATTTCACTAATTAATTCATTTTGTGACATTTTAATTATAATTCATTTAGTTATCTATATATTACATTATAATCAGAATTTCCATTCTTTTCAGGTTTATTGGATAGGACCGTTCATCGGAGGAACAGTGGGATACGCTTTGTACGCCGGAGTTCGTTTCGGTTACCACAAAGGTCACGTCGTTGCTTCAAGTAAGTGCACATGCTTCCTAATTATTTGTGATTGTTTCATGAGTACGAAAAGAACTTAAAATGTCTGCAACATAAAATACGTAAAGCAGAGAACAGAATAAGAGGTTCGGTGCAGTTGGTTCTATATTGGCTTGTGACCTAGCTTTCAGACTATTTTCACCGATGAAATATGCCAGGATTTAAACTAAATGTGCTTATGGTCATTAACGAACTGTGTAACTGGCATATAATTATGAAATTGGTTCGAGAGGAGAAATCGATGTATAGTTGAAACCCTTAAAATTTGACAGAGTATTTAAGAATGAATGTGTGTCGTCAACTCCAACGACTGCAGTCAGTAACAAGCATCATTACCTGAATGTTGTAAAATGGTTGAAAATACAGAAATACAAATTCAGAATTTGGATTTAAAATGTCGATATCATTCTACAGAGACTAATGTTTTAACTCGCCAATTGCTATTTTGACAGATGTTCGTGGTTCTGATACGACGAAAATTTTGGAGGGAGAGAATACCTTTTCATACGGAACAGCTGATAAAGCGCATGATGCTGTTTTCACGAATGAAGAAAGCATCGAATGAAGGAATGGTTGACGAATTCATAAATTGTTGATCAACTTGTAACTATGTAATACTTTATTCCAACTCAGTGACTATATTTAATGTCAATGGGCAATTGCGTGTATCAATACATTAGTCACACCACTTATGTATATATGAATTAAAACTATACATGCAATGTATGCAAGTGTTCTTGATGCATCCGTTGTGAGTTCCTGCCACACAAAACTGAATCGATTTATACTTTAAAAATGAACTGACGGCGGATGTGATTACCGAATTTACATGTAGTAGTCATTGAAGAGTTATATTTAACGTTTCAGGGTTGCTGAACAATATGCTTTGTGAATGGTAGCGGCTGATTTATCAATATTTAATTGGGTGATCATCGACATTTCTAGCAGAATATCTCTCATACTGCATGGAACCTTTCTTTCTACTTTCTCTGACTATCATCATGCCTACTTACGTTATTGAATACACATTTGGGCGATGCTCTCGCTCGTAATAACTATTGCTGTCCATGTCAGGGTAACGATGATGTGTTATGGTTAGAGTGTTGTAGGGCATTATGACATAATGCACTTTCAACAAGAGAGAGTGCGTTGTGATACCATAAACAATTATATTGGAGCCTCCCCTGCTCCCACCGATCATAACGGCCTGGTTCACTGGCCTCCGGCGCTACTAAAAGAAGCACCGGCACACACCGATGAAAACTTACCCCTATTTTGGTACATCCATTTCACTCGATTTCACATGACGTCACTCGGAATTCCTAAGATGGCGCAGAAGGTGAGGCGAGTGAAATGAATTCACAGTTTTTACTGAATACGACCAGTTGAACCTAATATCATTGAAATTAAGTTTATCTAAATCATAAAACTAGAATGCTCGTGAATCAAATGTACTATTCAAATAACTCTTAACCTGAGAAATTTCATTGAAACGCCTTGCTGAAGTAGCGATTGTGTTGGCCGATTCGACACTCATCATAGAGTGTTAGACCTTGCTTCTGTTCTTTCGAAAAAGCCACACCCAGAGCTTCATGTGCGGGTATTTACTCATTATTTTGATGTCTCACTCAGCTCTCTGTTTGGTCTACTTCAATATCAACTGCAGTATGATATTATTCGTTAAAACACTTTGATAAGATTGTTCATAACATAGAGTCATACTAATTATCACTATGGGAGTTTCTCTTTTTTCAATATTTTCAACAGGTATAACTTGAGCATGAAAATGCCGCTATCCTGCACACACTGCCTCATCATTGATTGTGCCTGGCGGTGGATGAAATGAGAACAGTTTGATTTGATGGCCTATGCGTATTTCCTGCATTGTACGTGTGCCTATTCCTGTATGATATTATGACAGCTGTGTCATGTACTCACTATAGTCAGTGCATCATGTACACGATTTTTCAAACTCTCTCCTTTGATTTTGTTTGTTTTAATTACATGTATCAAGTTTTTTCTGGGGTTAATTGCCTATAAGAATTAATGTTCCCCCATTTGTATACTTCTCGACATGCAGATCAATTCCAATGTCAGGATAGAGTTGCCTGCCAGAAAGATTTTGGGTCAGTCATTTCACACTGAATAAAATCCATCGCTGTAGTCATGGAAATTAATATTTCTTTAATTGATAAGTTAAAAACAAAAAGAACCAACGATAGGATCCATGAGAGGAGGTGAAATAAAAGTGTCAGACGAATGCATCCTTTCTAACATGGTCAAATAACTGACGTTAATTTAAATTAAATTTTGTTTTGTTATTATAATGTATTGATAATTATGGAATTATATTACTATAATATATGTACGTACCAGAAAAAGGTATACATCTGAGGTTTCTACAACTAGTGTAAAGGTGATCGAGCAGATTCTATGATAGATAACTTGATACAACATATAAATGCTTACGATTATCGGTTCGTGTTCTTGTTTATGTATTTACTCATTTAAATGATGACTATATGTTTTCCAATAATCTAATTGTGATTTGGATAACATGATTTTTCATTTTAAAAGTCTTATTTTACTTGTTAAAAGTGGAATATATTATAAGTAAAACAAATAAATGAAGATTTGAATAATTTAAGAGAAATAACTGTGTTTTAAATCCGGGCATCATCTTATTATGTGTATTTAAACTTTATTTCGACATGCACCATCCTCACACTGTCAAGAGACGCAAACAGGGAAAGCTCTTTCGGGACTAAATGTTACTATACATACCATCCAATGAGTTACCATCTGTCATCGGTGTGTGCCTGTGTCATATATAACCAGGGAACCAATGAAACTTGCTCACTATAAGGCGTAGTTTATTGGGCTTCCTCTTTGTCAAGATTACATGGGTGCTTCTAACTACTTTACACAATGTTTCATTATATCATATGTAATTATGATTATGTAAACTTTGCCTATGTATGTAGACCTTCGGGCAGCGCATGCACGGGATTGCTTTCATCTCCCAAGAGGCAATCAGCGAATACTGAGAGGTCAGAAGGCCAACGTGCAATTAGCGAATACTGGGGGTCAGAATTTCGCCGGGAAGAAAGAACCGGGAAGAAAACACGTCCATCACTGTCAGATTGCAAATACTTGGAAGGCACTGATTTACAGCATTTTCTATTAGAAACACAGGCTGCCCCACATCCATGGTTCTAGTATAAAAGACACGAATATTTTCCTTAAACGCACTTCTTCACACACTCCATACACTCCTCTCTCTCTCCTCTGTCTCTCTCTCATGCTCACTCATCCCGTGCTCACCATCTCCTAAGAAACACTTTTTGGAACTTTATTATATATTTTTTTTTTCTTTTTTTTTTTCTTTTTAATCTATATATCGCTTCGCCTGTTTTTTATAATTTTTTTTTTAAATCTATATATCGCTTCGTTTGTCTGTGTGTGTCTGTGTCTGTGTCTGTGTCTGTGTTTTTTTTTTTTTTTTTTTTTTTTTTTTTTTTGGCCGTCTGTACCGATATTTCTAGGCTCGATAGCTACTTGAATAAACGGGCGAATAACACCAAATTACACAGGGGCAAGGACATTTTTGTTTCCTATCTTTCATTGAAATTTTGAGGTCAAAGGGCGAAGGTCAAGGTCACAGTGAATTATTGAAGTTTGAAACGGGATTGGCCCTAGCTCATTCATTCTTTAAGCTACGGCTTTGTAGTTTGCACTAAACGATTTAGTGCAACGAGATGTACAACAAAACATAGAGCTATAATGTCGCTGGGATGCACCGTTCTTGCGTAATCTTGCATAATGTTAATTACAAAAAACTGAAAGGCCGATATCTCGGTTGTTATGCAATCTGTGGCATTGAAATTAACACAGTAAATTGCTAGTATATACATCTTATAGATTCCAAAGTTTTAATTAATTAAATTAAAGTTCAAGGTCATGGTGGTAATTAACGCTATTGATTGCGTAATTTAATTATTATTGCGAATTTTTTTAATTTTAATGTTTTTCTTAGTAGAGTACAGCGCAGCCTGTCTTTTGCTCAAAGAAAATGATAAATTTAATCATATTTGTCAGTGTTTACTCTATACCCATTTTGAGGCGACACTAGCCTTTTCGACGTCTTGATATGAAAATCTCAGCTCGAAGCGGCAAAGTCGCGGACTCACACGCAGGGGTCCCGAAGTCGAAACTCATCCCTGGTCATTTTTATTTTTAAATTTTCTTGTCATTTCTGAATATTGGGAGAATTTCGAGGAAGACTGGTTCCACCATTGATTTATTATACAATTATTACTTATTACTTGCAACATCTATTCACGATAATCAGCGGACTAACCAATCCAAAGTAGAAGCACGCCATTATTTTTACCGATTCATAGAGCACCAATCCTTGCTCGAGTTAGGTGCGTTATGTTTTCTCTAGCGTTGATTTATTATAAAAATAATGGGCGCTGTGAGTTGTGAGTCTGACGTTATGATTCTGATAAACTCAAAGGTCGATTTTTTTTTCAACTTTTTTTATCGAAATCTTTTTTGTTTGGAATTTTTTTCTTTTCTGTACTACGGCCTTCTCCCTAAAAGAAATCTATATTTCAGGCTTCGACTGATTTCTTGTTATTTTGGTACTCTACTTGGAATATTTTTTAAAGGTAAATTAAAGCCAATATGAAGTAATTGGTTCAGTCTTCGTTATTACAAGCACGTGGAGCTTACCACCAAACCCGTGGATGAATGATGTAGTATTGGAGTCACTACGTCACTCCTAACATTTAATCTACAATGTTCATCAGAGTAATTTCTTGATTTTGATAATATTATGTGTGCATATAATTATTGTTATATTCTGGAATATGAATCATTGGTCTCACTTCAATACTTCAGTTTGAATATTTCATGGAAGTTCACGGATATTATAGATCAATGTTATAGATACTTTACTTTGCATCCACCTGGCTTGGGATGTGGCTCCAATTGACCTCGGATCTGTTTGAGCCGCGATGTCCTGAAATCCTTTTAGGATACTTCACTTATCGCTGACGTCATAAATTATTCCCGGCAGTATTGTTACCAAATGACTTTCGGTCAGTTTATTGCATTGTGGACACGGCTAAGTAACGAACTGAACAAAAAAAAATCAATTATTGATATTTAATTCAGATATTGATTAAACGATGAGGTGCATGGGGGTTTGCATTGGATGCTGACAGGAACAAAAATGTTGCCAAAAAAACATTTGGCAGGATTGTGGCTGAGATTTATTCTGGCACGCGTCATATCAAAATTAATTTAATTTTGATGCATGTTTGAAATAATATCTTCTTCTGTGGGCTTATTACTTTAGCCGAGGTTTCCTGCAGCAAACGAGGTGTAATATGGTCAGCGGAGAACAGCAGGAACCAAGTGCTTCACCCAAGGACACAGGGTTCGTCGAGGTCATCGTTCATGGGTCTGGTGTTCACAAGACTGGTGGGATTATTTTTTTGGGTGACCATTTTAACAATGGACGAGTATCCGCGATTCTAATAACAGCATGCTGCAAACTATGGTCTAATTTGATTACAATTAGTAATCGGTAATTATGAATTTTAATGCAATTAGCTCAATTGCATAATCAACGAAACTATCAAATCAATAGTGTCACTCTTCATTCCTCTTGCATTCCTTTAGACGCGTTGTCAAGGAACAGTCTAATGATGGACATTTCCATTCCGAACGAATGCTGACGAAATTGACACAGGGGTGGAGTCAATTGACTTCTACTTCCGCCCAATCTGCCTCCATCCCGAAACTTCAGCGCGGAGATATTCATGCGCCATTAACCATGAGCGCGGGAGAAATCATCACGGCGATTTCTGTGCTACTTTTTTTTTCTTCTCCCGAGGGGAAGTAGGAAGGCCCTTGCTAAACATGGCTTATCATTTAGAGCCCCGATGGCCTCCTATCGATTTCGAACTCTGAATGCGCATCATTGACTGATATCGACAAATCAGCGCTACGTCGAGTCGCAACTTTCTGCGCAAGACGAACAGTTGACAAGCGACTATTTCTCGCTTCCTGAGTCGTGTGAAACATAAAAATAATATTGTTAACGTGCCAGCGCAATGGCTTCCAAACGTAAACAAACGGTGCTCTCGCTTCTGTTTTGGCTACTCCTGCTTCAGCTGCATCAAGTTTTTCCCGCAAAAAGTGGGAAAGAATCGAGGGATTTGAGGAAAGCAAGATCCCGGAACCGAGATGACGGAGTCTGTGAACTCGAAATTAGTTGCAAGGGAGAAACGTTCGTTACTGAAACCGAGGATGGGATCACTGGACCGGTCAAGCTGCCAATTAGAGGTCCTAAGGGTCCACCAGGCACCCCTGGGCAGAAAGGAGAGAGTGGTCAAGATGGAATGCCGGGAGCACGTGGTCCCCCAGGTAAGAAGAACGCCGGTTTCATGTCTTGCTCTTGTTTCTGTTTCTGATGTCGCGCTCACTGCGGAGGGGAAGGGGGGGGGGGGGGTAGTGCAAAAAAATGCAATCATGTCTTATATGCATATGTTGGGTAATTTAATGATGTAATTAATGAATTATATATTATATACATAATAGTGATTTGATTGTCAAGTTTTGTAATGTTGCATGGCGAAAATATTTGGCAGAATAGCCTATTTATATCGTCTCATAATTTAATCTCATTCTCGTTGATTTTTGTATAAAGCTCTATATTCCTGTTCTGTTTATTTTCAATATCTGGTTACAATAATACACATACTAATGCAGAAAAAAAAACTTTATTTATTCGTGTATACAATTCGAACTCAAGAATATTCTAATCTGGTTAAGTTAACAGGCCTACAGGTAATTATTTGTTATTATAATAATATAATTTAAATATTCACTATTCTTGTGATGTGGTTGAATAATAAACTGATGAACCATGGTAACTAATACTAGTGAACCCAATAACATTCACGTGTGACTAATCCCTACCGTAATCACCGGATCCATTTAGCACCTTGCGGTGTAAACATGTTGATATGACGACACCTGGTAGTTATTATCCCCAATGGCCAGCTTACTCGAGTACCTCTTGAGATGTTCCTACATCATGAGAGGTTGCTGTTTGTAAATAGAGTCAGGCTAATCTGTCTCTTCAGCCTCTAAAGATTAGTCTGAATCCTGAAATACTGACGTAATATTTGTTTATATATACAGGTGAATTATGCTCACATAGTCTCAAAGCTAGAACTGATGCCACATCCACATAATAAGATTTGATGTAATATATTTGTGAAACTATTAACTTTCATACCGAGGTCCAAAACTTGTTGCTCTGATTATAATTAGTTGATATAAAACAGATACTTGACTCATAATGGAAAGACACTGAGAGGCATTTAACAGGCTGTTTATTAAAAAATGCCACGGGGATTTTCATGAAAAATATACATTTTGTTAACAGAGCAAGGTTGGGGCTGACAAAACCATACCTGTTGCCATCATATGCTGTTATAAAAGAAAATTTGCTATAGCAAAATGCAAATGTTCACGCGCATCAGATGTTAAGCAGTGATGTGCAGACAAAGTAGTTGAGGTGTTAACTCCAATACTTCGAGACACCTTCTATAACAATTGTCAATTCTTATAGTATTCTTGACACTAATTGGCTTGTATGCTTTTGAAGTTGTTCACTCGTTGTCAACAACTACGCTTTAATGTAGATTATACGGCAATAATTATTAAAATAGTATTATATTTCAGGTAAAGGATGATAGATGACACACTAAATGTATGTACATTGAACAAATGATTAAACACAAGCACAAAAACGAAGTTCTAGCAAAATATAAGTTGGTGCATGGATATAAAATAATCCTGCACATGAACAACTGAACATTCATGAAGCCTCATTTACTTTTGCCGAGGCTGAACTCAGAATTTTTAGGAGAGGAAATTGTAATTTTCTTGGCGTTTTATAGTTTTACCTGTGCCTGTGATTTGCTATATTATATTACCTGCCAAATTTTAATTCGCCTTGCAATACTGACTCAATTCAAACGACGCAATAAACCCTGAGAAGCACACATCTCTGTGATTCTACAACACATCCGCTATGTTATATCTGCTGATAGATCATTGCCTCTGGATATTAGTATAATCATCACTAATCCCCGTAATTCCAAATCAGCCTAACTTCTGACACACCTGCTGAATTATTGAACATTGCACAGAAAGTGACCCGGTTCTCAGTCAGTAAATTTGAGACGGGTTAAAAAAAAAATGAAATGATCCCAGAAACATCAGAAGAGCCGACCCATAGAAGCTAATCAGGGTCTTCTTAAGATAAACTGCTAGGCACTTAACCTGAATCTATTCTGTTCATTGCATGCATCAAAAGGCATCGCAGATCTCCACAAATTCCAATTCAGCAGCAGCATAGGAATCTCTTCTTCATCCCCCCGTTTCTGATTTCAATCATTAGTCATCAATAACACTCCAAGGAACCCTAATTCTGACTATCAACTTAAGCTCCACCACTCCTGGGGGTCTCAAGCGCTTTAGAGGTTTTTTGTTCGGCAGAAGAGCGGGTTTTGAGTGGGCCAATGTCCCCCAATGGCTAGATATTGATTACCCTCTCTGAGCATGCGCATTGGGATGTTTCCATTTGTGGGTTTATTGGCCAACCATAACAGAGCGAGAAATCACGAGAGACGGCGTGGACCCTTATCGGTGAAAGTGATTCCATATCCCCTCAACATGAATTTGAGTCAATTCTGTATTCTCGTCTACATCGCAACTATCCCCAATGATTCACTTGGGGCGAAAGAGGGCAAGAAAGTTCCCCGAGAGCTGAGAAAGTCAAAGTCAAGACACAACCGAGATGACGGAGTCTGTGAATTAGAGATTAATTGCAAGGATGATCCAACGGGTACCGGAACCGAGGAAGGAGTGACTGGTCCAGTCAGACTGCCCATCAGGGGACCAAGAGGACCTGCCGGGGACAAGGGGGCGAAGGGCGAAAGTGGCAGTGATGGGATATCTGGACTGCCAGGATTACCAGGTAAGAGATTAGATTCGAGTATCAGATTTGAAAGCGATGTAAGAGCCGTGACCGACATGGAGAATATTAAACAGCAGATTAAGAAGCTGGTGACAATCAAGTCGTAATTGACATATCATTAACGCACGTTAAGATACTAATAGTTTAATTGCATATCTCTGTTGTAAAGACCATGTCTTGGACATAATATAAATAGATTTTGAGTCTGCGTAATTTATAAAAATATTATCTGATCACAAAATATTCAAACTTGACAGATATCAATTAATTGGATTACGCAATGAACGCAATAACATGTATTAGTCTTACATTCTACCAGAATCAAGGGTAATCTCACCGGACTAGACAATCAGATTACATAAACATTGACTTGGGAGCCAATTCTGTGCATTTGCTTGCCTTGATTTGCTTTGAGCAGCTATGAATGCAATTTGACTCTAGGCTGCGTGATCTGATTGAATAAATTATGTATCACGGAAGTTCCTGATAATTGAGGCTATTGTATGCTTATTATGAATCTTATATGATATTATATTGATTAACACAATCGTACGAAATTCATTTTGTTAGTGCTCCTGTTTCTCTATGTACGCATGGTATCCACGCTGAAGTATCTCCCATGCAAGAAACTATAATTATTGGCTATGAATCGTAAAGAACCTGTTACAATCACATGCCTCTTTTAAGAAAACTGTTATAATAATATTAGAGTGTTGTAGCCATTGATGGATGATGACCATTATTGAAATATATTCAGACGTTCCGTGTATATAGAACGTAGGATGACGTCATAACACTCTGCAGTCATATCTTATGGAGTTACAGGCATAACCTGTGGAACTCCATCGAATGGAAAAGATTGTTCTGAATGTGCCCTTTCACAGCCGTTATTATGCTCCCGATTGGTCGAATAAAACCCATCAGCAAAACCCAATTTCTCCAAGTCGAAGCTATACCACGAAACCAATATAAACCGATTTCACATGAAAGAGTGGTTTCTCTTCTGTCTTGTTGAATTGAGGCCAATTTGATTGATTGATTGACAGCCGTATGACAGACATATTAACCCGTGTGCCCCCCTGCTTCAGAAGCAGCATTGCGTGAAATTTCTCTTTCTTACTGTCACTGTTCATTTCGTCAAATCTGAAATGATGTCATCCTTGGTTTCTTTGTCCTTTAACTAGGATAAAATATCGAGCAGATAAAGTTTGAAATGTAAGAGCAAATTCATTCGGGATATGAGTGGTACCATTTCATACCCACCTGTTAGTGACTGTAAATATTAACATACAATGGAAAATGAACACCACAAAACGGGGAGAATCATCAATTTAAATAATATGCACTGAACCTGTTCTCATATGAAACAAAATAACACAAGCAGCTATAGTTTGAATTTTATGCAGCGTTTTTCAAACTCTTGATTGCGTTGCCACCGCGTCGCATCTTGTTGGCCTTGGTGAGAATAAAGATGTTCATTATGTCATAGTCATATGGATATACTGAACAAGTTTCACTAAATCTTCTGACATCTACTCTGGCGCATCAACACCAGGCCTCGTGTTGGGCATGTGACTTCATTTGCACTCGTTCATCTTGCACTGATGATTTTGGAAAATGCACGTGACGTCGATCTGTATCAGGGGCATAGTGTCGACGACGGAGGGTAAATAAGAATTCAACGTTGTAGACTTTAGCATTGTTGACCTACTTTTTCTGTATTTGAAATTACTCAGATAATTTAGATATCATGTTTACGAATCTAATTATCATAATGTCTAAACAGTCGTGACATAATTATGTGAACGAATAGGTCAGTATCATCTCAGAGCTAATTTGAAATTCCTACTTTAGGTGTAACTCAGACCAAAATGTCTACTTCTGATCTCATAATATTTTCTGTTTCGCAAAACAAATACAGAAATATCCCCCTAGACGATACACTGCAGCCAGTCTGGAATAGCTGCAATTCCAAGAAAACCTGAACATCTTCAGGGAGTTAAGTTTGCATTGCACATGGGGACCACTGCCAATTCGTCCCATTTAGATAAGAAGATCTGCGTGGGCGACTGACTGGTTCTAAATATACCCAAACAACACTACTGTATTGCAGATGGCGTGGAGATTATGCGAGATTTATGGAGTAGGATTATAAAAATCCTCTTGTAGTAGGAAGGACAGATTGGTTACCGAATGATCAATGTCTTGTGTGGATGATATGCAGACATTTTAGGATGCAAGGCATGTAACGAATCTTTGTATGACAGGCGAGGGTGAGTATCTGCAATAGGAAGCTTCCTGTCCTGACAGGGTGCAATTCACAAGCAATGAAGTAAACGTGAATTTGAATATAACTATGAAAACTTCGGCTTCTATCAAGACTTGCGTACAAAATAAGAGAAAGAAAATAAATCTTTATTGGACTTTACATCAAAAGTGTTTATAACGTATTGATGTCCACACGAACAGATGAGGTGGTCAATGAAATGGTCATTGCATAGAAGGAAACGGTCAGATCGAAATGACCCTCAATTTGCCTTTAATGATTCGGGCCGGGCATAGAATGACCCATAGGTTTCTGGGTATCAATGACCGCAGAAAATTACCCTTCAAAATGTAAAGAAGTCCAGCGCAAATTTGCAATTTGCAGATGTTAAGAGCACTTTGCCCGCAGTTTGGATGCAATTATTAGGCTCTATGCAATCGGTTCCATACATTGAGCATGTTTGCAATATCATGTTTTGGACTATTTGAAATAAGGGTCAAAGAATCAACTTCTCAGCACTCGGCTATTCTTCACATGAATAATTGAGGGACTGTCAACACTGTGGGAAGTTTGGTTTTTATTGTCTCAGGCCTGATCAAGTTAATTGAGGCGCAATTGGATTGTCCAATTGGGATCAAAAGGTGCCAAGGGGAAATGGGGTGTGCGGATGATCGAATAATACGAGAAGGAATTTATGAGCGGCGACAAATTGCAGAAATAGAGGGAATTAAAGGATGGGGCGACTGGGAGAGAAGTGAAATTGATATCCTGTAAATAATTATAGACGAACAATAAGTAGAAACACCATGACAATTGGATTGCATTTGGACGGGGAAATAATCACATTGCAATGTTATCACCGCAAAAATGAAAGCAGACGACGATAGGAGTGTTCATTTCACGTAGAGCTTTACAGGGACACCAATACCTGCAATGAAATCAATCAATCAATAAACCGATCAATGAGATTTATCAGCGTGTTGTGTTTGTTCCGAAGCAAACCGGATGTTCCCATGATTCATTCGTCATGCATGACCGACTCTGAAACCACGTGGTATGTGATATCCTCAAAAGATTCAGGCGAAGCAAAGTCTGGTGTGATTTACACATGGTATCAAAAATCTTTTCAACCTGGGATTTTGGCTCATAGGTCAGTTAGGTTTCATCCTGAGAAAAAAAACAGTGAGGTTTCTCCAGATGGCTGAGAAGTATAAAAAAAAGACACAACCTGAGGGGAAATCGATTAAATGGGACCACAGATTATGTCTTATCAGCAAGGGTTTGGTGCCATTTTTTTATATTTCTTGCGAAACAAAAGCCATTTCAAAATGTGTTTATCACCCGCAGACAACTGTATCCACAATGTTATTTTCATGTGAGAAACTATCAACTTAGGTGAAGCAAAATCACCCATTTGCCTATCAAATACTTAAAAGTAATTCCCAAATGTAATGTAAACTTATTTCATCGATCTGAAACTCTCTAATAATGGTGTATTAACTTAGGTAAAACAAATTTCACCTATTTGCTAAGATGTGCATTCCACTTTAATGCAATGAATACCAATTTCAGCACTAGTGCTGGTATATATTTCAGCATAAAATCACCGACTCCTATGTCAGATAAAAGACAATTTGTTGTTACAAAGTAATCCTTTCACAGGTCTCTCGGCGCCAACGCGGAAGAATGTTGCTTTCTTCGCCGGACTATCGGATAACATTGGGCCGGTCACGAAGCACACCGACATCTTATTTGACCAAGTGGTGACCAATGAAGGGAGCGGATATGATGCAACTACTGGACGGTTCACTGCCCCGGTCAACGGCACATACCAGTTCAATGTGGTCATTTCGGCACAGGGGAGGCAGAAGGTAAATTTATAATTATGACTCTCATATTCATCTTTTCTTCTTGCTTTCCTGTATAGGTATTTGTCAGTTTATGCTATTTATTATTTCATATAATTTCCTACCCCATGCTACGCTGGCCTTAATTAAGAGGCGATTCGTTTCACCACAGAGCCATTTCCCTACGCACAGTTACGCCAATTTTTACCTCGTACGTTAACAGGCATTTGCGCATGTCACCATTAACAACAAGCACACGAACACCCCCTAGGCCCCCACAAGCAAAGCCTGCGATCGGCATCATCATGAACACATAGCCATAACTCCTTCCCCGGGGGCTCTGATGGCCATCCTTTGGGGGTTTTAAGCTGATTTGCAGGAACGCTACCATTCTCCTTCAGCATGATTTGGTCTGCGTTAAGATAATTCTGACCTCGAATGAGTGGATCCTAGATAAGGCTTCAAGTTGGGATTTGAACACAAATCCCCGAGGGACTATTTTGCTAGCTGTCCACTGCTAGCGATTGGCGTTGGGGATCAATGGATAGTGTCTGTACGCTGAGATTTGTTGGGCATAACATAAATTAACGTGAAACTAAATCCATACTGAATAATGGACCCTAAAGCTCAAGCTGAAGGAAAGGGTTGCTATCTATGCAGACCATGGTCGGTTACCTTATAATTATTGTGTTAAATACGACGAATCAGTTTACGAATTCGATGCATATTGCAAAGGAAGCCTGCTCGTAGACATTGACTGTCCATGCTACAATTGGACTGTGTATTCTGTGACTTCATATGATGCATAGCGTGCTACATTCTTCATCTCTTATGTCTCCACTGTACCCCGATAATTGGTCTACTCGCTTATATGGATGATGAACTGGTTATAAGAGGTGTAAATGGAGAACTGTTTAGTTGGTTGATACAGCAAGCCTTGAAAACCATCTCACATATATTTTCCCCGCTCAACTCACAGCTTTGTTAGTATTACGTGTTTGGATGCTGATTCAACTGTGACGTATCTGGGGCTAGTTTGCTGGCTTACAATGGATACATCAGTTGTATTCATAAATGGAAATAGCCGTCTCTTTTTCGCATTATAAAAACTAAGGAAATTAAGAATACAATGTAAATCCGCCTAACGGTTCTACTGGTCATGTTTCTCACCGACAGACAATAAACTATCTGCTCAAAAGTAAGTTGTGCCAATGATGTAGGCTTCCTCTTCTCTCCTCGATATTCGGACTACACTATGTTTTTATTCTGCATAATCCGAATTGAGTGTTACGGACAGGGAAGGTCTTTATTGGTGTGTATTGGTGTTTGCAGTGCTTAAAGTCACATGCATATAACGTGTGAAATTGAACGATGACAAATGTATCGAGTGCGTTATATTCCCAAATAATATGTTCTGTGCTCACAAAATATAACTGCCAACAGGTCTTGGATAATTCTTGTGACTTCTTGCTGTATAAGCTGCACTTTACATTCAGCATGCGCTCCGATCGTACCAACCCACATATTTGCCGGATGAGATTATAATGCAAGAGCCAACCCCATAGCAAATATCTCATCTTATTATAGTTCAAAGCCCCATTAGTTAATAGTTGGTTAAAATTGGCGAATACTGTATTCAGAATATCTACCAACTTTTTAAGTCAACGATGATTTCTCGCCAAAAATTTATATGCATTTGATTTCAGGCGGCCGTTATGATTCTGAAGAACGGAATCATGGTGGCGACGGTGTGGGCAGAAAGCATTCCGTTCTGGGCGACGTCCTCCAATATCGTCATCTTGAGTCTTGAGAAAGGGGACAGCGTTTGGCTGGCGCTACTCAACAGGGCCTCACATCTCCATGGTTACATGTATTCTACTTTCTCCGGATTCCTCATCTTCCAGAGCGCTCCTTAAATACCAACAATATATTGTGGCTATTTCAAACCATCATTTTTCAAACCAAAATTTCAGCGAAATAATAGCTGGGAAATATGCGAGTCAAACTTAAGAGTAACATATTAAATCAATCAAGTATATTCCGATTTGAGCTCGGATCTCTATTATTGAAAAGGTCTCTATTCTTTTCATATTTATTTACCGTACGCGGGACTTTTAAACCTTTAAAACATTTGCATAATCTTAATACTATGATTAGTGGTATCTAACATGGTGATATATACGTTACTTATACTTGGCCTCTTATATTCGAAATTATAATTATATATGAATACCATGTGCAATGCGTATGAGTCAGGTGTGTATCAAATAGCCTTGTTATCATTTCCGTATAGGAATTTCTTACAATCATGTTAATTGGTCCCATCTGCTTGAATAAAATTGTAGTTGAACATTTTTTTTTTGTTAGTCTCGAATTAAAATCTAGTTTTAAAATCTTGACTTGCCTTTTTTATCATCTGAAATCGACGGGAATAGCCGAAGACCCATCTCATCAACAGGAAAGTATTTTTGGAAATTATTCAATTCGGAGACATTCTAATAGCAGAGCAGGTCTACAAAGACAGACGCGTTGATTCAAATACGGGTTGCAAGAAGCATATCAAACATTTACAAAACAATGAGAATATTCACAGAAATCAATTACTCACGCCATGCTGGCAAAATTGCAACGAAAGAAGAAAATGAAAAAGCTAAATGATTCAGTTCAGCAGAAAATAAACAGCACAACATGCTTATATAAAAATATATAAAAAAGAAAAAAAAAAAGGGCAGCCACAGTAATCGATGAGTTAAGCTATATTGTGAAGCTTCATGGCTTGCCAAGCAGAAGTAAATATCCCTTGACATGAATATGCACTATGTATATCAATTTTGTATACATCCTTAATCAAACTATTGAGGGAATGATGCACGATGAGTCGAATAATAGAACAACATAATTAAAAAATATCTTTTATTATGGCTTGAGGTATATACAGAGGTTAAAGTAATGTTTCATGGCTTGGTAATGAGCGGCTTTTAGTCAGCCAATGAAACAGACAAAAAAATAAAAATAAAAAATAAAAGTGAAGAGAAAAAAAAAAAAAAAAAATTAAGTTTGATTTTAGTACGATATGAAACTTCGAGATTAAAATATCTCGGATCATTAAAAGGTGACCAAAAGTGTATATCATATCAACAGCTTGATTAACCAACAGTCAGGATAAATTACGGTACAATCCGTTCAGTAACATAATTAATTAATTAATTAATTATGCATAATTATGCTAATGAGTAGAACACACATCTTTAAACAGTGGTATCTATGCTGGAAGGTAACACAAATGCTAAATTCCACTCAAATTGGAGACGATTATTGTAAATACTTGGATGTGTTTCATTAACGTTCTAATTAACCTAATTACACCTGATGTGTTTTCATTGATTCCAATAACGTGGAGCTAATATTTCCTTGGGTTGTTGTTATGTGTTGAGATCAGTCCTTGGGTTCTTGGCATTGAGTGCAATCGTCCATCTCATCAACATAGTCTTCGATCTGAACAGTGCACTCGTGAACCCCGAAACGCTCTCTCATCAAGCGAGCTGCGATTGCTAACGTCTGTTGGTGGCTGGTTGACGGCTCTGTACGAAATAAACAAAACATAACTGCGTGTGATGAAAGTAAGAAAATGCGTTCATAGTAAGCCAATTAATGGCCTACCGCCATACCGGTACTTGCTCTTTAAGTGGTATCTCACTGACGGCAAACTAGTAGTCGAACACTCACCGACAGCTAAATGAACAGAAAGAGCAACTTTGCTGACAGTCAACGACCAGATGCGAAGGTTGTGCAGCTCTCTTACTCCTGGGATGGTACACAGAGCTTGTCTAACGTCTTGGAAGTCGATACCTTTAGGAGTACCTGTGCATAAAAAAAAGAGGATTAAAACTAGGACAACAAGGCATGCACCTAGTGACTGATTAATGGCTTGTATTAATAGTAATATGACTTTTGGTCCTCTTCACTAACCTTCCATTAAGACATTCAAAGTGTCTCTCAGGATTGTGATGGTCGTAAAGAGCACAAGAATCGAGAAGAGGAAGGTACAGATCGGATCAACGATCTTATACTCAGGCTGAAAGACATAAATTGTTTTAATGCTATGAAATAAGTATTTAATTCATCAGAATGAAATGTGCTATCGTGGATGGAAGACTTTTTGGCTTAAGAATATGCCACAATATCTTATCTAATTTTGAGCCGCAAGACATTATTGTTGATTCACAATATTTTATAAGAGTATATCTCAGCAAATTGCACTTAGGATAATATACCAAATGCCGGTGAGTCAGTGACACAGCCACACAGATACATGATTAGTATTTTAAAATATCGATGAATTGTTTCAAGCACTAGCTGTAGATCGATATAAATGTCATTGACTATGTTTCAAGCACTAGCTGTTGATCATTATAAATGTCATTGACTATGAATGTCAATGTATTAAACAATTCGAGAGCTACTTCAACACTGCCACCGAAAAAGCATACCGACCTCCAACAATTATATTGCATATCAAGCGTGACGCATCATATCTCAGCCTGAACTTACTTTGAAATATACCACAATTGCAGCAATCATAACACCAAGGCTCTGAAGGAAATCTCCGATAACATGAATAAACGCTGCCCTAACGTTGATATTCGGTTGGTGTTGGGTGTGGTTTTCTTCCGCCAGGGCCAACTCGACCACGGCCTCATCATCTTTCTGGCCCTGTGTCGCTCCGTATGTGTTCTTCACTTCGACGTGTCCACCGCCGTGACTGTGTCCGTGGGAGCCTCCGCCGTGACTGTGGCCGTGAGTGTCGTGCAGGGTTAAGCCCATGCTGGAGATGTGCAAAGAAACATGTAAGCCTTCATCGTCATACATTTCAGCCTGGTTGGTTTCGAACCAAGGCATTAATTGCGTCGTTGGTCGGGATTTATTATTACAACTTTAACCCCATGAAAAGAAGAGTTGTGCACCGTTAGATCTCTGAGATCATCTGTTGACATTATGAGATGCACAATGAGTACAAGAATGATCTACATCAGAATCTAATTGCAGAGAGAAGTTAATAGAAGGTAGTCGAGGCGAGCTTATTGGCTGCTATACAAGGGACACCTTGTACTGACTTTGTGACGCATAATCTTCGAAACTCACAATATATTGAATGCTACAGCACAACCCGCAGTTATTAGCATGGTTGCTCCTCCGATTTCATAGTCTCCACTGATCACCCTGTCGACTGCCAAGTAAACGAGAACAGCGGTCACCACCCAGATCAGGAGAACAGATACCAAGGCTCCGATCACCTCTGCAAAAATTAGAAGAAGAAAAAATGTCATGAAATCCTGATGATATGTTGCATAGCTCACCGGCCCTGTAATAACCGAAACTCATCTTCTTTGTTGAAGGTCTTGAAGCGACGTAAAGAGAAAATAAACTAATCATGAAACTCGCAAAATCTGTGAGCAAATGGGCGGCATCGGTGGCCACTGCCAGACTGTTGGCTAACACACCACCTGGAACGAAGACAATAATGTATTTATTCACAGCTATAGCATAATGCTAACAGCAAATTAAACAACGTTATGCAACCAGCAATTACAATACCGAGTTTACTAACCAACAGCTTCTGCAATCATGAACAGTACACACAGCATACTCGCAATAATTAACTTGTTCCGCGCTCGTCGATCCAAGCGGTCTTCCTGCTTGTCCGTGTGACAGTGCATTTCTATAGGCAAAATTTTACAATTAAGTTAATTGCAATTGTAGTCGCTTACTTGTTCCTTCCCATGATGGCGTTGATGAATCCGATATAACAACATCCGATGATTGTGAGGCCGCGTAATCAGACCTGAGGAAATGAAACAAAAATAAACGAAGCAATCATGTATGACGTCATTCTATTCAAACTGAAATTTAAACAAGCCGATATGGAGGTTAGCGCAAATGGTATTAGCAAAAGCAGTGTATGTAAACGTATATAAGACATTATTAATCAAGATAGATAGATAGATCTCGTAGTATTTGGGATCATTATGTGTTCTTGATATTATTTTGATTGTGAATCTTTATAGTTGCCTCAGTGAGTTAGTTTCACGAATCCGATATACAATACCAGGAAACAATATCCGTACATTTTTTTTCCGTATAAGTAATCTGCAAATCCACAGGTGCATGTTATTTAATTATTAATTATAGTAATAATTTAATAGATGTAATAAAACCATGCATCGCTGATCACACAGCGTGTTAACAAATCCATATTTTGCTAAACGTATTAAACAAATGTCTTTTAAGGTAAAAGATAAACTGGTGTAAACTAATTAGGTACAGAGTAGTTACAGAGTAGGCTAAAAGTAGTCTGTCTACTCCATATTGAGCACAAGACATTAAAATTTGCTAAAATGTACCAATTATTCAAAAAATAACTACATGGTAAGGATTCACTATGTTAGTCCGCGCCCATTTATGCAAACAAATCAAGTAAAAGGTCAATTTTGAATGAGGGAGGAGCATTTAAATTCAAGTGGTGAGTGATCGCGAAGAGAGCAAAATCAGATGACCCCTGAGCATTGAGAAATGTATCTTTTATTATGGCGCTTCAATACAAACTCTCTGCATTAATTATGCGTTCAAGGATGCTTATCCATAGTCCGGGGCCCTGTTTGCCGCCAAAAAAGGAAATATCACGTAATGATGCGTGCACTTTATTAATTGAGATAAATTGGCATATAATTTTATTTTGATGAACTTGGAATATAATTGATAGGAATAGAAGCATGCCATGTCAGACTAATCATAATAAGTGTAAATTTATCTTATCTGTGTAATTTTTACACTGCGATCTGTTTTGCAACATTTTCTCAGAATTGAGTAGCACCATTAGAAAGCATTCAGATCTTTAACATGGAGTGGATCGACTACTCTTGGCACACTCTGTATAATGAATGATAATTATGACAATAACACAGTTAGTCGAGTGATTATAAGTCTTGAACTCGCTTGCCACGATGAAGCTCGGTGTCCAGGAGGTCGGGGTTTGATTCCCCGACTCGGAAATAACAGGGTGGGTCTTTCATTCGAACACACTGGTTTACAGTACGCGTTTTCTCACCCGAAGTCTCCTTTGTAAATCTAGGTCAAATTCAAAATTCTCCGCGTGGTGGAGCATTGGATTGATTAATTCAACGACCTCTTGGGCATGAGCCCCAGCCACGTTCAACGATATTATTATGACTAATAAGTCACAAATCACTGGTATCACACTATATGCTTGCATAATAAATTAAGTCAGAATCAATCGACAATCATATTTTGCCCAAATATCATCCCAATTATCTTGACATAATGAAACAAATTCACAGTTGAAAAGTGACACCCACCGACAGCCAAATATCCCAAATTCACTCACACGATAGCTTGTCCTAACGGTATATACTCATATCCACTCATCGTCTTTTTCCTTACAACGCAACCATATGGATTATCGATGAATTTAAATATTTCCACCTGCCTATTTATAACTGTAATTAGAACAGCAAATATAACACCAGTCTTGTAATCGGGAATGATAACGATATTAGAAGAAGGCAAAGTCCTTTAACATCAATGCTGTGCGTTCCCACGAGACCCTGATATGAAACGAGATCTGTGCGCAGTTATTTTTGATTTCTTATTTTGGTCGATTGAAACGATCATTGATGAATATTACGGGTGCGGCATGCATCGTGCGACAAAGGTGATAACCGTTTCGCTCAGTTGCAGAGCGTCAGACTTTCAATCCAAGGGTAATTAAGGGGCTCGATTCCTCTGGGTGACTAATTAAGTACCAAAATACAATCCCATAGGTCAGGACTTCAAATGGGGACCTTATAACTAAAGAAATATTCGTTATTTATGAGCAGTGCTTTTAACACTTCTGTGGATATTGCGCTATACAAAAAGAATAATTAAGTTTATTTATTTAAAGGAGTTAGTGGAGCTGGCAATTCAGTTGGATCAACCGCTCAACTAGTTGCCACCACGAGACTGACACGCTGGAAAGGTGGGGTGGAGCAGGCACATGTCTTGGAAAGGAGGTGTTTTTGAGGTTTGTGCATGAGGGCTTTGTGACTGTATTTATCCAATGCTACACACATTGTCTTTGTAAAACCTAATTCAATCAGTGCAACAATAAAAATGACATTAAAACCAAAATAGCGCTGAGAAAATCGATTAGCAAATTACATTCATCTTAATTAAGAAATAAACATATCTATACTCCCAATTCTCACATCAATATATTGAGTAAATGTTTGAGAAAATAACTGAACATTCATAATTATAGTGTGCTTCATTTTGATTTGATTGCTTCGAATTTATGTGAATGACATGGGTAAGAAAAATACTTATACCTCAGACCTAAAAAAAAAGCCAAAAAAAAGCCCAAAAAAAGTTAATTTCGATCATTGCAGACATACATACTGATTTTGTATGTTTCTTTTTTCTTCTTGTAATTTACACTAAGTGTACAAGTCAAAAGAACCAAGCCTTGAGAAATGGTTGAGTTTTACGCCTTTACCAGAAGAGAAGCATGAGACCTGCCCGAGACCTGCTTTTTCGATAACTCTGAAGAGGTCTTTCTTCCTGGATACAA
>KB312244.1:5015-26003 GCA_000328365.1 Capitella teleta | reverse complement strand
TACCTTATTACTGCTGATAGTAATGTTGTATATAAATTCATATAAAATGGCCCGAAATGTGATGTACTAATTGTGTGATCAGGTACGTGCTAGTTAGCTCCAGTGAAACATACTGTATTTATAGACATAATTGAGCACTGTACATGCTCTCTCGAGTACTCACGTAGATTTAAATATTTGCACTCGGCAACACTGAAAAAGACGCGATTTTACCTCTTATGGATGCGAGTATAATCTTTGGTGGAAACACAAGTTCTCTTTAATGCGGATGCTCTTCACTGAGCGAACACATCTTAACTGTGATTTCAGTTTTCAAGCATGACCACGGACGAAAGGTAAGTTAAACAAATTATTGTTATGTGCTTAATGGAAAATAGTATATGTTATTGTTAGTATTTGAAAGTTCGTTTCTTGTTTCTTTAAAGTATTATATATAGAAACATCGGTGATACAGAACATAAAAGGATCTGATTGGGAATGAGGCATTTAGTGATCGAACGCATGCAGGTTATATATGTTCACTATAATAATCACGATATTTGATAATTGAAACCAACAATTGTAAACTGAGAGATATAACAAGTAATAAAAAAAAGTATGGGTTTTTGCTGGAAACAGTGCTTTGACAGCGTTTTATAAATGCGCCCATGGACGAGACCATGTAATTTCAATTACCTTCGTTAAATGTGACACCAACGGAACGCGAACTATCTGATGTGAAACACTTGTTGACTGCATAAGTTAGTTATAAGAGTATTATATAACCATAATTATAATCAGGACTATGTATTATGGCATTTTCAATTGCTCACAATTAAGTAGATGTTCCTGAAGCAAGTAGTTTTTTTGGATACCAAATATTCAATGTGCCCAAAAAGAAAGACTTAAGTTTTGTTGTAGATTTGGATAACCGTTTATTAAACATGTGTCAAATAAAGAATATATAAACTGACACAACATTCCTTTCCTAAGCTCATCAAGGTTGGGGGTAAAATGCTCATAAATGACATATTAAAACCTCTAAGATTGTCGTGAGATAGATTTCTGGCTGAAGCGGGATATTGCCTTATTGCTTACTATACGAATGCAAAATCATCGAAAATATGATAATCAAAATAGTGTGAATCAAGACTCTGTATTTGCAATATGCCCGTTTAACTGCTAGAAAAAAAAAAAAAAAAAAAAAAAAAAAATGGAAGAAAAATGCTTCATCTGATCAGTGAACTGTTGCATGGAATCCTGCTAAACAGTGACTCATTTCTTCCTAATTATGCTTTTTGTTCACAGTCATCTGTATCGATGCGGTGGGTGTGGTAAAAATAAAAATAAAAATAATCATGTTACTTCCTTCCTTAATACATTCACCGCCAAGGCATTTTCGGGACGATACCCCTATACCGCCACGTATTTTACTCAAAAAGCCTTGACTTTACCGCTCTGTAATTTCTATATAAACGCACGCATTTCTACATATTTAACATATTAGGGTAGATCGTTCTTTTGTGAATCTAACCATATGAGATTCAACATCATACATTCAATTACATGTACTGAAATACAGCTCTGAACAACACACACTTTGATGAAAACCACACCTTCGCAAGCAAAAAGCTGAGAAAATCGCAGTTTTGTCTCAGCTACCAGTATGACCAGCATAACACGCATTGTGATTATAGAGGTTACGTTGTGTAGGCATAACTATTACCGCACGATAACGACCCCGGTAATTAGCAGATCAAAGGATGAAAATGACAGTTATAAAGTCGAGAGTTTGAGTCGGCGCTAACTTGGCTTTCAGTCGCTAATAAGCTGGTTTTCTCAAGTCCTTTTTGCATCACAAACCCGCACTGTTGTTAGAGAGATGCCTTGAAAACAGTGCTTTGATGTGTGGCATAAAAGTATGCCGAATTAGGAATAGTCAGTTGGAATAACTTGATAATTTATTTATTGATCAGTGTGCCTAAACCAAAGACGGAGGCACACGTGTATTATTATAATTGTATTTGAAAGGAAAATCAGGGTACGTACACCTGTATTATCTTGCAAAGTGCAAAGCGAATGATACTACACCTTTGTACATGTATATAGTCAACAATGACAAAATAAAGATTAGGAATTGTTTCCTCTTCACGATTACGTGTGGTTTATTGGTAAGATGAGTTTATTTTCAATACATGTCTTTTAAACAAAGCCACAAATAACATTCTAAACGGAAGCTTGGTCATCCGTTCAGTTACAAACTTCATTTAAAAAAAAAAAAAAAAAAAAAAAAATCACAAAATCACACCATCTGCTGATTGCTTTGGATCTTTGTATCAAAACCAGGAGTGATTATAAATGTGGAATATTTCCAGGTAACGAAAAACATAAAATATTCGACTTTATATTCTAAACAGGAAGTGTATTGAGAATCTAGACGTGAATTTGAATATGTTTGAGAAGGAAGGAAATGACAATTTAAAGGGAAATGAGAAACCAACAAGAAAACTACAAAGGGCAAGCCACAAGGTAAGACGCGCAATAAATTAATAATCAACTAATTCTTATTCCCGTAAGCCTGGGAGTTCCCAAAATGCCCAGGCATTCTTCCAGGCTTCCAAAAGTGGAGATGCCAGGCGACTGACGAATCTTTTGAACAAGAACCCCACTTTGAACGTGAACACAAAAGACCCGACAGGTCATTCACCTTTGCGACTGGCGGTCAAGAACAATCACATTGACGTAAGGAGAAAATCTTTTACCGTTAGCTTTTATAATGGGAATCCGGTGTGCAGGTCGTTGAGCAACTGATCGAGCGATGCCATCCTGCAAACATCTACGAAGCTCTTATGATGTCCATAAGCTTAGGATATGACAACATCACTGAATTGTTCCTGAAGTCCGACAAGTATGAAGCAGTGAAACTGTTCGTGAAAGTCAGTATATATACATATTAGCATATGTTTACATATTTACATAATAAGTAACAACAGGAAACTATACAAGGAGTCCAAGAAAAGAGCACAAAGAGTGACGAAGAGGAGGATGATGATGACTACACTCCTGATGACAGTCTGGTCTCCTCAGATATCACTCCCATCATCTTAGCGTCCCAGAAAAACCAATTTGACATCGTCCAGATGCTCTTAGATCTGGGAGACCAGATTGATGT
The DNA here is from genome assembly GCA_000328365.1 of Capitella teleta. Lineage (NCBI taxonomy): Eukaryota > Metazoa > Annelida > Polychaeta > Capitellidae > Capitella > Capitella teleta. Next base: position 22,852 of record KB312244.1, on the reverse strand, counting down.
GCCTCATGACTACTATTGCCAGTGCAAAGTATGCAGGGGTGCTTCATCTTTTGATGAACTCCGATTTGCCAAGACTCGACTCAACACGTACAAGGGCTTGGCGTCTGAGTCGTACATCTCGCTATCTAGCAAGGATCCCATTCTCACTGCCTTCCAGCTAAGAGCCAAGTTGAAGCAACTCGGCGATATTGAAAAGTACTTTAGGGTGAGATGCTAATAACTTGCTCTTACATGTATTTCCAATGCAGTTACTGAGACTTACATAATCTATTTGAAAATCTTGGGAAGTCAAATCCTGAATAATAATAATATAATACCCGAGAAAAAACCATGAGAATGCATTCACGTGTGAAATTAATTTGTATGACCAACAAGTGAGATCCGCATAACTACTAGTTTAATATAATAACATATGGTCCAGTACGAATTTAAAAAAACTGCTCGTGCGAACGTTGCGTATTAGACGTATGCTGGATTAGGTGTAATTGGTAGACGGTACATCACAGTCACCTGTACAACGCGACTGATATCCTCTTTATACCTACCATTAACAATCACGAGTTGTGTTGCTTTCATCTATTAGTTATGCATTACTTGAAATTATCTATTTATTTCAGACCGACTACGCAAAACTTGCGAGTCACCTTACTGATTATGTAATGCGACTCCTGGACAAAGTGCGAGATGGCGACGAACTGGAAGTCGTGTTGAATGAGGAAACAGGAACGTCCTTCGTCGCTTATGATAGATTAGCAAGATTGAAACTAGCTTTGTTTTATCACGAAAAAAAGGTACGTATGTAATATTCATAATTATACATGTACATTTATCATACATATTTAACTTCTAGAAAAAGCACATACCTTTACTATTACGAAGAAAAAAAGATACATTATCGTAGTGTGATTTATCTGCCCCTCAAGTTAAATTATTATCTCATCGTATATAATAATCCTAATTTAAGGACTAGAAATCTAGCTATTTCTCCCAATGAATCTCTATTATGATCTCACTAAAGAGTCCTTGGTTCCTCCTGTTGTATCATAAGAACCTATAATTATAATAATATATATTAGACAAACTACACATTTAGATATAGCGTAACCATGGCATTAATCCAACGATGGTCAGTCCTTATGGACCATGCACTTGATTGGCCATGAAAAAACATTTGATTTCGTGCGTAATTCACCTGAGGGCATCCATCCGTCCAAATTGACTGTCTCGGATATTGCGTAATGCTGTTGTGTACACATCAGAACAAACCACTTAAGTACAGCAGTGATTCGGACTATAACTTGATCTCATGGATCAAGTGAGTGCTAGCATTTCAAGTTGCAAGACGTGCTTATATTTCCACCGATCTGAAGGTTTTATTTTCCTCTCCAAATCGTATATTTGGGAAAATGCTTTCAGATGTTTTTTCTATTGCGGTCATCTACTTGTGTCTTTTGTTTCGTTCTTTAGGAAAATACACTTTGCAATATATGTTTCTATTATGGCCATGCTGGTGTGTCTTTCATTCACTTTTTTCGTCATTGTGCACTAACTTAAACTCATCTTTTGCCATATATTCAACCCTTAATAGCCTTAAATATTCCAAGAAATAAGGGCAGCTAAAGTGATTGCTGGCATCATGTGAGCTTACATATAAGTACGTCTGAGAACTATAAGACCAATTTGATTTCAGTTTGTGGCCCACGCCAGTTGCCAGAAAAGACTGACCAGCATCTGGTATGGAGAGATCCACTCCCTTGAAAGAATGCCAGCATGGTTGATGATTCCCACCCTTCTTCTCCTCCTCATTGCATACCCTTTCCTTGCAATCATTTTCTGGATCTACCCCTGGGGAAGAGTGAGTAATAATATACTTCTCTGTTGTACTAGATATCTAGAGTTTTCTGCCCTAAAAGTGTAACGAACTAAAGGCTATACGGTCAACTAACTCAACTTTAGACAATAGTCACCATAAACCTTAGATAATTAACTGTATTATTTGCCACTTTCTACTTGAACTGTAGAAACCTTAGCCTTGGGCCCTAATGTTTTAGGGTGTGGAGGTTCAAAAGGAACGATTGTAGTACATCTTAGTAGTCACCATCTCGTTTCACTGATTGTCATTATATTATATATAGTTGGGAAATCTTCATTATTCTCGAGGAAAGGCAACGTGCCTTCAGCTGGAGCTGTATTATCATGTGGTCAGCGTAAGATGAAAGATACGAAACCGGTCAGGCGGTGTAGTATCTATAAAGCATTATGACAGGCTGAAGTTTCATCTTGTATGCTACACGAAAGGGCTGACTATGCGGATATCAAAACTTCAATGCATGATTTATATCCTAGATGATTGAAACTGTTATTTTATAGGTAGGCAACTTACTACGCACCCCTGTGATCAAGTTCTATGCCAATGCTATGTCTTACGGCGTATTCATAGCAATTCTCATAGCACACACAGCTATGGCTAAGGCCTCAATGGGACAACAACTGACTGATCATCCAAAGATTGGACCTCTCTACAAGCAATACTTGAACAATTGTGCTGAGGCTGGCATGCAACCTTCTGTTGGCAATGTATTCATTCGGTACTATGGATTTGACAGGGTCACCATTGTACTTTGTGTGTGGGTGGCAGGTGAGTAACCATGAATACCAGCTACAAGCATAGCCCTTGCTTATCATAGGTTTGGTCTGGCAGACTGTTAAAAAGGTATACACAGAGAGGTTGAAGGCATTTCTAGAGAGCTGGTACAACATCAGCGATGTCATTATGCTGATAATGTACATCACATCCTTTGTGTTGGTATTATTCACCAATACACAGGTAAAATTTAACGCCAATATGAACAGTTAAATGTCCTTTCTATTCTTTTTACAGGTCAAGGACAGTCTCGACAACTTCAGTAACGATGATGGATGGAGCTTACTCATGGCTGGAGATGACGAAATGGTCAAAGCCACATACTGGCTGAGTGCAGGTCACTTTGGATTTGATGTAAATTATCTCATGCAATTATATGCATATATTAACAGATCGATATAACTGGGATCTCTGGGACCCAGGTCTAGTGTCCGATGCTCTTTTCGCTGTGGCCAATGTTATCAGTGTAACACGTATGACGTACATCTTGGCTGTGAGTGAACGACTTGGTCCCCTTATCATCTCCCTTGCAAGGATGATTATTGTGAGTACATGTCTTTTTATGCAATTTACGTATCAGTGGTATCACTACAATGTCAGTCTTCCTTATACCTTGCTCAGAGAAGGGTTGAGAGGAACAACTGTCTTGCACATGGAGGAACTGGCTAAACAGAAACGCATTCGATCAATATATTTTAACTTATTTCAACGGAAAAACAATGGGGCTCACATTAAAAATTCGTGTAACAAGGGAAATTTTATTCACAGGATGTGTTTGCCTTCATGAGCATCTTCCTCCTTGTCATGATAGCATTTGTGATCGGATTCAGAAATCTCTATTGGTACTACAGCCCTCAGGTAACTTCATTTATTAAAATGATCATATGCACAGATTGAAACAACAGGTGAGGCAAACAGCAGAAATCAACCAGGTCATCCAAGAGGATTCAATTCTCGCAGAAGCAGCGTTTGGAAAGTAAGTCAAGCAACCGCTGTCATGGCAGCAGACACGTTATGATTTTTTTTTCTAGTTTTGAGCGCATCTTCCGCACTGTGTATTGGTCCATATTTGGTATGACTGACTATGACTCGGTTGAACTGGGTGACTACGGTCAAGGAATCACAAGTATTGTGGGGGAAATTCTGTTTGGCATCTACAACTGGATCATCATTATCATCCTCATCAACATGCTTATTGCAATGATGGCCAGATCCTACGAAACAATCGCGGTAGGCATGACAACCGTATACTTTGCATAATTTTGCTTTATTTAGTCGAATAACTGCATGAAGCAATAATAATCCAATAAACTTATGCTACTGTAGGCTGAGGAGGACATGGAATGGAAGTTCTCTCGAAGTAAACTCTACTTGGAATACATCAGAGATGGTGGAACGTTGTGTGTTCCCTTTAACATGGTCCCCACCTGGAAATCCGTCTTCTATGGTCTCAGAGCATTTTGCAGAGCTCTTTGTCCTTCCTGCTGCTCGACAGAAACTTCCTCTTTGGACAATAAGAAAAGCAAGAATATTCAATCAAACACCAACGAAAATGAAAACACACCCGACACAGCCTCAGAGGTAGCAATCTTCGGAATAAATTTGCAAATGCATTTTACTGTATGCTTTTCGGAATGTGCTGAGTTTGAATTAATTTATTGCAGGTATTTTCCAGCATCCAGGACATTTCCTCTAGCAGCAGCACCAAATCAACCAAGAGAAACAAGGAAGCAAGTCAATACGAGGTTAGTTTTGTGTGTCATGTGTAACCAATGAAAATATTGCATGTGCATAGATTACCATTGGACGGATTGTCAAACGCTATGTATTATCGCATGGATCTGGGGATGCGGAAGACAGCGAATTGGAACTCCGTACGTATTCCGCTGTCACCCATTACGTAAATACATTGTATCTTCCTCAGTGGAATCACAAATGGCTGATCTGAAGAAAGATCTTTCCAACTTACGTTACGAGATGGTAACAAGACTTCGACGCCAAGATGAAGCCCATGACACAACACACCAGAAGGTTATGCAAGTTGAAAGCGCAGTCGATGAAGCAGAGAAGAGCTTAGCTGAGATTTACCAGCAAGGCATCATGCAACAACAAGAGAGCCTTCAGTCTTTGCAGGAACAATTACAAGAATTACGACAACAGATTGAGCGGTTTCTTTACGGCACTGAGCAGTTAACTGTAGAGGTGCAGCGCAATGTGGCTGCTATGCTGGAACGCCTCAAACACGTTGAGACTCAGGTCATGCAGCTGACTGGCAGTGGCGCACAAATAAGGTCAAAGGTTATCAGTGCTCCTCGGATGGAGAGCACAGGCCCTGTAGCAAGTCCTCCAGTTAGCATAGGTCATACAGCTGGTGTCACCCAGTACGGTACACTATGGAGGAAGTCGAACTCGTCCTCCACGTCTGAGAAATCCGGTCAAGGAAGCACAGATGCAACACAGAGTAACACCACAGCCTCAGAGGCTACGGTATTTGCTGCAAAGTCGACATCTGACAGTGAACGAGCAAATATGGCCTCCTAGCACGCTGCATATCTAGATGAAATGAGATCAGGGGCGGTATTCACAAAGATTCTCAGGCTCAGGCTCAAGACTTACGTCTAAAAATTTATTCCTAAGACCACTCTTGAGTGTAAATTATTTTAATTGGTTCTCGACCCTTAGAATCGATTCTCACTTTAAGAATGCCGTGTTAAGCAAGTCTTAACTTTAAAAGTCCTATGGAGGAGTCTTTGCAGTTAAGAATTGAGAGTTTAAGAATCACAAACAGTCGTTTTAAACAAAACTTCCTGTCAATATACAATTTTTATTGATTGAGTTTCACCATGTACCATTTGTGTCAAGATAAAAGTCAAGTACATGCATGATCAAGGGCTATTCTAGTTGTTATGAATAAAAGAACAAGAGAAGGTTGAAAAACCTGAAATCATAATGCTCTCTGAAGGCTCTCAAAACGGAAGCAATAATTGTTCGAATCACCGAACAGAGCAAAGATTGAAATCGCCGATTTCCCCAGAAATATTGCTAGAAATGGATCGTTTCGTAATGTTATTCGATATATACAAGTAAATTAAACACATTGTGACAGATTTATACATTGTTGCTGTTTTAATGTCTTATTCATCGAAAAAATAATAATAATCAAAGCGACACTCGTCATTCGTCGATCAGTCTCAGCCCTGACACATGGCTAAAAGTAAATTCCTTGAGTCAAGAATTAGCTTAGCTAACAGTTAAGAATCTTTGTGGATTCCGCCCCATATCAGATAAAGTGTGTTTCTTGCACTCACAAAATATCTACAAACATGTATGTAAACCACATCATATTGTTATATTGTTTCTCTCAGGGATATAGCATTTACAAATTACAAATGTACTACATGTTTCCTATATTATGTTCCTTTAGAGTCACCTAATAAACATAACCATAGGTTAAATTTGCCTACCTCTTCTGCATCCATTTGTTTCAGGGGCAATCAGATTGCTTGTTGAGTCCTTGTAGTGACTTAGCCTCCAGAGCACATTGATCCTTAGGGTTGGTAAAACGGATTTCAAACGGATTTGGAATCATGAAGCCGTCGTCTGACTACTTCATTCTAGCCTTAATTTACCTTGTAAAATCTTCAAATGATGATGGTCACAATAATGATGAAACTATGAGGTTTATTGGTTGTGTCTGGTCTTGTGTGTGAAGGTGTCTGTCAATGTGTCTGCTTATTTATACTTAATTTGTAGCCTCGAGTCTACATTTTTACACGCAGTTCAAAGGTGCACGCAATTACGCTATAAAGGAATCTGTGAAACGGTTACGGTTCCAATCAACACCTATCGGGGTGAACAGGTAATACATAGAAATAAATACAAGAAATGGAAATATTATCCTGAACTTTCTGTCTGAGAGTTTACAATCATGAGTAGAGCCCTTTTAATCATAATTATTGGTATGAAGCGCCATGTAAGTGTTCATGAAATAATGTTCCTTTGCACCTTAACATATATTCACAACATGGACACCCAACCCAGGACCTTTAGGGGCAAACATCTTGCCATCCTGCTTTTTGGGGCCATCTTTGGCGATGTGGACAGAGTTATAGCTGTTGAAATCAGTGCAACTGAAGTGATAATTGGTTGGCGTACTGTGGGCAAGATGAGCAATGGCTGTTGTAACAAGGTCACTGCCCGACGTGTCTTCAAAGGTCATAAATAATCCCAATATCACACACAAGGTTCCTTCAGTAAGTTTCCTGTTGTTGAGCAATGAGCATACTCGGTAATTTCACATTGTTTCATTTAAGGGCTCAGCAAACCTACAAATGATCGGAATTATATGTTCAGATTTTGTTGAATGCTTTGGAATATTTACATTTATAGGTTTCATAATCATATCGATATACATTTTATATCGTTGTGTAGGATATGCATCCGAAAAGTCAGCTAAATTTTTTTCTGCTCGTTAGTATTCACAATTATTGGCCGATTTAGGGGTTGGTGCCTATTGGATCAAATCCATGATCCAGAAGGTTTCCGGGGAATAAATACCTGAGGAAGCCATCCCGCTCACCCTTTCCGGAGTGCAATTTGTTTAAAAATATTAATGCTTTCGAGTAAAGCACTTTTTGGAGTATCATTCGAGTGAATTTCATCAGTTAACAAAGAGATCTTGTCGGAGTACTTGAACGGTTGTTAACCAAGATCCATGAAATGGCTGCGTAGAAATGTTAATAATTAATGCATGGCAAACGGTAGGAAAATGATTATAACAGATTGAAGGACAAGGTACAATACCTATGTAAAAATACAAAAGAGTAACTGTACGTTATGGCGCATGATAACCCAAGAGTGCACTATATATGTGGTTATTTTTAAAAACACGTGACGGTGAATATAATATGTATTCAGTATTAAAAAATAATCGAACAAGTCAAAAATACATGTATTTATAAATTCAGAGGTCAACCAAATGAAAAACAAAATGAAAAAACAAAACAAAACCCTCAGAAAGTTAAAGAAAGGGAAAATAAAGAGAAAGAACAAAAGAATCTGGCCGTTATATATAGTTGAGGAAAAAAAAGGAAGAAAAAAGTGTGTCACTATCCAAAATGTAGATACTCAAGGAGTGTAGAGATAAAATCTGCACTCCAACCAATATGATAATCTTATCTCACATGCCTCGTTATAAATTGTCATCAAGCTAAAAGATGAAATCGTACTCTTATAAATTATGAGTACAGTTGGTATTTGTATTACCTTAATTATGATTGTAATTACAATATTCGATCCACATGCCAACGAACATTATTTTATAGTCGTCCTTTGAAATCGTCGTTGGTTGTGTGTCCACAACTTTGTTTTTAGCCACTTATTACAACGTGCAGGACACTGCTTTGTAACTGCAAGTGGATGGCCTGGGACAAACAAATTCATAGATACGACACTCCTTTTAACCCATGGGAAAAATAACTGCATTACTAACTGTAGAAGTACAAAATATGAAATTCAAACTAGAACCTAATATTTATAGAAATTATTATATATGATATGATATAGGGATATAAATTTTAAGTATACATTTTCAATGAAATGTTGACCTCAGCATCAGTTGGAGTCGACATAATGAATGATCCATTGTCAGCTTTGCTGAGAAACTGTTTCATCTGCTCCCAGAAGAGCAGCTGTCCATTGTTGTCATTTGTCCATTCCAGATAAGGTTTCGATTTCATGAGAAGTGTCAATCTCGGGTTCAAGTTGATCTCTTCGATATCCTCCATGACGGCCAGGAGTACATTGTCCCTGTCAGTGTTCATCACATTGTGCTGAGCCATTGTCATTTCCAGGTAACACCACTGACATTTCGTGAAGGAATTAGTTATCACCAGTAAGGTCTTACGACTGATGCGAATACTCTCTGATATACAATCCACTATATCCCGTCCTGGTAACCAGTTGCGTTCGTAGAAGCACAAGCAAAACTTCGGGGTCGTGTACTTCTCTAACTGAGGAACCAGAACCTTTCTCGTCCAGTGTGAGTCATCTTTGTTGTAGATGACGAAGACGTCGTAGATGTAATCGGCGTTGTCGATTGGTCGCTGTGTGGCAGTACGCCGCATGTGCCACCAATTGCTCATACGGTAAAGCTTCAAGCGTAGGGGCCAGCGGAAATGGTAGAGCAATGAAGTCACCAGGACAATGATATACACCGAGGATGTCAAGCCGAGAGTTATAATTACACTCATTTGAAGAGGTCGGTGGATGCAATTATCAGCAATCAGATCCTTACTGATATCTTGGACAACGTAGTTAAACGGATCATTGTAGCAATGAGAAGAATTTAAGTCATAAAAATTAATTTTGCTGTCTCTAGCCAGGTCAACCAGCCAGAACAACTTACACGAACAGTCAATCGGGTTCCCCGAAAGTCCAATATCTTCCAATTGCTTCCAGATATGTTCTGCAATCATCGAGCTGCTGATCTCTCTGAGGTAATTTCCTCTTAAATCCAGGGATGTAAGTTGAGTCAGACCGCTGAATGCGCTTGGTCCTAGTGTGCTTAAATTGGTGTTAGACAAACGCAAGTCTCGTAACCTTGGTAGGTTTAAGAAGGTGTCCCTTGTAACAGTAGTGATGTGCTGAACGTCTTCTATGTGTAACACTTCGAGATATCTCAAATTTGTAAACATCACATCAAACAGGAAATCAAAGGTTTGATCCGTTTGGAACCGTCTTAGGTAGAGTTCTCGCAGGTAGACAGCCTCACGGAAGACCTCATGGTGACTAATACAGCTGAAGACGATCGGGTTATCTTCGAGGTGTAGCACTCGCAATGATTTTGATTTGAACGGATGATCTTGCAACGACCGAATCTGGTTCCCACTCAAATCCAACATTATTAACTTGGCTAAATTTTGCACAAAATCATTTCGGATAGTGTACAAAATATTCGAACTCATGTTCAGTGTGTGCAGGGATGTAAATGTCAACCATGGATCCATAGGCACGTGCAGGATATAATTGTGCTCTAATCTCAGAATCTTAACCGATTGCGCATTCTGTATTTCAGGTACATTCCATAGACGATTGTACCCAAAGTCCAGAACTTCCACAGAAGAGTTTATAAATGCCAAAGGGTTGAACCCTAAGCATTGGCAATACCTAAAGCTCACGTTCCGAAGCCCTTGCATGTTCGAGAATGTATAATCAGGGATAGGACATATTCCTCTATTCCAGGAGAAATCGATCTCACGTACAGGTGTTCCCTTTAATCCGTGTAACGACTGGTTATTCAGGGTAAAGTTTATCCCAGACATAATCAAATGCTCAATTTTACTTGATTCCAGAACTGAAAACACCGATTTTTCCAAAACCTGAATATTCAAATCATTGCGGCTCAAATCCAGATACGTTAAATTTCTCAATGACAACAAAGCCTTATTGTGGATAGTTCTCAGTTGGTTGTGATCCAGAAAGAGAAACTTCATGGCGGGATACGTGTCGAAATCGTGTTCTTTTATCTCAATTATATTGTTATTGCTGAGGTTCAAAGTTTCCGTGTCACTTGAATATGAATTCCTTGGCACAGATTGTAGTTCCAACCCTGAACAATCAACGTGTTTAATCCTGCAAATACATATCCCACATAAGACTGCATTTCCTTGGCACACTTCTACCATTGACAAAAACAATGACAGCGCTATACACCACCAAACCATGACGACTGAGGACGTGCTTACGCGGTTCGACCTTTATCTTCTCAATGCATCAAAAATCTCCTACAAGTGCGCTTCAGATCAAGATAATTAATGTAAGAATAGTGATTGACGCTGAATCCGAAATAAACGAATTATATATATAGGACATCGCACTACGCATGCGAGCTACGTTATTACTGCTTACGACCCTCGACGGCCGATACGAGATGTGATGAAGAGAACCGTGACTTAGACAAGGAACGACTGCTCTTTGGCGAAGCAAAAAATACGGAGTTATAACTCTTGTATCGCCAGATCCTGCCAGGAGACGCCACAGAAATATCATATGCAATTCATTAAGTTTTTCCTTTTGTGATACGTAGTTTAGCCATGATTCAGATCCGTAAAGCTGAATGCATGCATATGCATTCATGAAATAAATTCCTACTCTATCCTAATTTAACGAGGCTGGCAGTCAGCATCGTGAAATTAAAACCAGGCAAAGCGTACAAGCGCAATCAAATCTTTTTGAGGAATATGACTCGTAACTTCCCATGTCTCTTGATCGATGTATTTGACTCAGACATCCGCGATTGTCCGCGACATAGAGTTACGTCACAGCCTTAGAGGCTGCTGTATCGGATGCTACGTTAACATCTGACAGTAAACGAGCGGTGACACCAATTTCAATACAAGCAGATCTCTCCTTGCGCGCTGGATCAAGATCAGATCGGATAAGATATGAATGATAAGATAATAATATTTTATATGTGTGTTCATTGTGCACATATAATATTTGCATAATGGTGTATGTATGTTAAAGGCATTTTGATGTCATAATGTGTCACTCAAAGATTAGTATTTTTACCCAGTAAATAAATCTGGCATGTTCAAATTATATTGTATACAAAATCGAAGCTTAACAATTAATTGGTTCAATAAGTCGATTTTTTCTTGATCCATGTGCATTCTATGTAAAGTGGAGCACAGGGTTTCCTAGCACGGTCATATCTGGCGTGACCCCCAACCCAGGACCTTCAGGGGCAACCATCTTTCCATCCTGCTTCTTGGGCCCATCTTTGGCGATATGGACAGAGTTATAGCTGTTGAAATCAGTGCAACTGAAGCGGTATCTGGTGGGCGTACTGTGGGCAAAATGAGCAATGGCTGCCGTCACAAGGTCACTGCCCCACGTGTCTTCTAGGGTCATTGCTATCCCCAAGGTCACACACAGATCACGCACCTGTGAATTCACATGAATATGTATAGTTTCGTTTAGTGAGTTATCATAAGTGTGTGAAATTAATTAAAGAACATTGCTACTATATCAAAATCTCAATTCCATTGAGCAATAAACTGAGCATTACAAACCTGCCTAGCCTTAGTCAGCCCTCCTAGCTTACTGATTTTAATATTGACCACATCAGCAGCTTGGTCTGCGTGTGCTCTTAGTAACGAATGCAAAGAATCGACATTCTCATCCAGCACAAATGGCAAGTTTGTGTGGCGACGAACTTGTAGGCACTCCTCGTACGTCTCGCAAGGTTGCTCGATGTAAACATCTACCTCTTTCACAGCATTTGCTATTTTCACTGCCTCGTGTTGCAACCAACCTGGATAGCATCGATACAACAGATAATGATTATAAGTGCATTTCGCAGAATGAACCTACCAGTGTTTGCATCCGCAACAAGAACATCAGATCTTTCCAGAACCTTTCTGCATTCAAAGATGCGTTGAATGTCGTCTTCTACCTTTCCACCCAACTTCAGCTGGAATTTACGGTACCCTTCTGCTCGGTACTTGAGGACATTTTGAGCCATTTGTTTGGGCGGTTGCTGTGAGATTGCTCTGTACAGCTCAACACTTTCACCCTGTTTTCCGCCCAATAGGGTCACAATGGGCAGGTTGCAATGCTGTAAGAAACAATTAAGAGACACTTTAATGATTGCAGGTTTCTGTTTAGGAATGAAGTTTAATTGATTCATATGAATTTTACAAACATTCAGTTTTTTCCCGAACAGAGCTCATTATCGGGACATTTATAAGAATTTGCTACTGACAGGATCGTAATGTACGTAAGTGTTATAGTCATCCTTCCATTGTATTTTCAGAGACGAGGCATGGAAAGAGATCATTTATTGTTTATAGGATCCAAAGGCAAAATGCATGGTATATGTACGTATGGCTGGCGTAGTGGACACACGTATGCGTACTGAATACACGTACTCTATACACTATTTTGAATGAAACTCATAGAACTTGTACTATGAAATTCATAGAACACGTACTTTGATATTGTGTCGGAAACGGATGCTCAAAAATTCAAAACATCATGTATGCATGCCATAACTTAACGTTTCAGCCAATCACAGTCACGCACACATAACATTGACGAAACAACGGGCAAGGAATAGAGCACCTCGATAATTCCTTAAGAAATTGTGCTTTAATTATGTAATTATTTGTATTGTTTATTTATTTATTGTTTTTTTTTTTTTTTTTTTTTTTTTTTTTTTTACAATTTATTGCTGACACTGAAGAATTATAACGCATTACAAAAATAATTCACAAGCAATATTCTTACGTCCTTAGCCGGATCGAGTCTCCAGGCCAGGACCTGGAACTCGACGCAAGGATTACAGTCAGAGGCAGTCTCGCCGACTTAGTTGCTCGCAGTGCCCTTTCCAGTTAAACACTCTTAGCAATCAAATTACCGCAACGAGAACTTAGCCGATAGAGTTCCTAGTCCCTGAATTGTGATTAAGAATGACACAGAGTAGCAATGACTGCGTGCGAAACCCTTTGGGTACGGATAGCGTACCTGTATTAGCGACAGAAGTGGAAACTAGTGAATTATAGATCACAAAGTGTTGCTTTGTGTGCTTGAATTACGACTCAGCTTCCATGTAACATGGGTTATCTTCAATGTCCTATTCCATAGTATGAGGTCAAAATGGTGATGTTAATAGGTTGTAATTGTGTGGCATTTGACGACTTTGCGTGAGGGTTATACTTCCTTATAGAACTCCAAAAAAACTGACCTTGCCCAGAATGTCCCAGCATGCTACGTCAACTGCAGATTTAACGTAAGGATGTCCGCGTAGTAAGTAGTCCATTCGCTCGTTCATGCATCCAATATTCAGAGGATCCATTCCAATGAGCTTAGGACCCAACTCTGTAAGTCCAGCTCTAACTCCTTTTGCATACGAGGGAAGGTAGTTGGGCCCCAGGGGACACACCTGTGGAAAGTACAAAGCTTATTCAATCATAGTGCTGGTCATCTGAGTAAGGATACAGCATGGATATCTTAGAAAGTGTAGTTCAGAAATATCATACATTACCCTCAGACTATTCTAATACATCAGCAATGATCAGTTCGAAGCACAAGGTAAACAGCTGAACCGCCCCTCCCGTTCGGTCCCCACCCATAGCCACATAATTCACGAAATTGCCTCGAGACATTTATTATATGATTCTAGGAGCACTTGAGGGCCCGAAAACTCCATTGGTCAGCCAACAACATACAGTTCCTCAGGCATGAGTCCCATGTTTGGCTAACCAGAGATCATGGGCTTTCACTGTGCTGTATTCATAAATATTTTTAACTCTTAACCAAGGCAATGCTGAAGGTTGGGTATTAACTTTTAGCCTGAGAATCAATCTATATACAGGTCTTTGAATTATTATCTAGGCTGAAAATGATTTTACTGTCTCTTAGATTCCTATTTCCATGATTAAGACATTAAAACAGCAACAGTTACGTTAAAAAAACTTTCGCAATTCGTTCATAAACTTGTAAATATCGAAAAACATATATATCAATTTAATTTGTGGTGAAATCAACTATTAAGTCTATTTCAATCACGGCTAAGTCGCCAGATTATCGCTTGCAAATCACAAAGGTTTAAGAGCATTCTGATTTCTGAGAGCGTTATGATTTCTCGTTTTCTCGACCGTCTTTTGTCATTTTATTCGGAACAACTAAAATAGCCATTGATTAGGCACGTACTAGAATTATATCTGTTCATAAATGGAATCGTGCTTCATTAAATGGCTAAGTGAATCCGCAATTCTCGGAATTATCTGTCCAAATGTTACGGAATTCCTGAGAATTATAACTCATCCAACGCTTGGATATCCAAATCTTAGGGCCTCAACTCCAGATACCTCAAACTAATCCATGACAAAAGCCAATTTCAGTTTCTCCTGGTCGTGAGTATATAAGTTATAGGTTAAATATGCGTGTACAGTGAAAACATATAATTTACAGTTGAATACTTACTTCCCCATAACCGATGATGCCAGCGTTGGTGACGATCTCTACAACACTGCTGTCAAATACCGACACTGATCTTTGTCCGGCCCATGCATATGATGATTCGATCAAAGGTACGTCAACCTACAAACAAGCGGTAATTAAAGATCCCTTCACATTAAGTCAATAACATAAACAGATATCATACACTGCATAATTAATAAGCATTAACGCACCTGGTAAACTCGGATCTCCTTTATTTCCATGGTCCTCGCAAAATTCAGCCCAGCATAGTAAACAGAGAGCTCAAAGTGCACTCAAGCTGCACGTGTGCTTTAAATGCGCGTCACGGCACTCATGAGCCAAGCCAGTATGATCCACTTGTTGTGTAACTGAAGATGATGTGAGACAACTGTTTTTTTTAAGGAAAATTTTAATTTTTAAAGTTTCATTGTGTTACTTCACGTGTTTTTTTTTTTTTTTTTTTTTTTTTTTTTTTTAAGGAAAATTGTAAATTAAAAATTTTCCTGATGTTACTTTGCGCATTTTTTAAGGGAGTGATGGGGTTTTACGGCTCCACCCAATCCGGTCGGATGATACGGGCGCCAGAACAGAAGGCCCGGGACCGGGGTTTCCCCCTACTCTTATCGATAAATTCCAAGGGTTCTTTATCCTGCATACCAATTAAAAATTTTCCTTTTGTTACTTTACGTGTTTTTAAGGAAAATTTTGAATTGAAAATTTTCATTTTGTTACTCATGGTTATCATAACGTCTCGATATGTCAGTGTCACGATGTCGGAGAACTTCGCTGAAAAGTTCAAAAGTATGATAGTTATCTTTTTGAGGAGACAATCTGTCTTAAAATATTTATTCCAAGCCGAAGTGCGTTCGAATTGATCGTTTTTTGTCTGACTGAGTTTGCTTGTCAAAACGTTTCGATCTGTCAGCGGTAGTATCAAAGAAATTCGCTGATGAATTGATGAATTCTAATAAAAGCATTGGTTTTTGGTGAATTTAATGAAAAGGCATGTGTCTGATTTTCATTTTTTGCAGTTAATTTCATATTTAATAACAACTATTGGGGTATAACGAGTCTGTATTGCATGGTTAATGTCTTGTTGGCAAGCTGTGATCGAAATCGGCGAATTATCCGCGAGTCACTCGATTGAGATCGAAAACGCAGCGAAACAGTGGGGTTGTTTGAAGCGTAATTAAAAATACATAAGAAAATTATAAAATTCCAAAAATATGATGAATAACTAAAATGAGAGTTTAATGTTTCTAAAATTATCTGTTTTAAGCGAATATGCGTTCGAATTAATTGAGTTATTGTCAAATGAAAAGTGCCGATTTTATAGAATTGAGTAAGGAGCGGGTTGAAATCCTCCTAACTTTGAGATAATTTTTAAACCAGAGCGAGGCTATTCTGAGAGGAATTTTCTTAGTGAAGCGCAATTCTCCTAAAGTTAGGAGAATTTTGCTTAGGAGGCCTGAGGAGGTCTTAGTGAAACGCACCCCTGGACCTGAAATTCAGTATATGCCACGCATACACCTTTCACGAAATCCTGATTTTAAATGAAGTTGCTTGAAGTTTAAGATCGTTGTGGTCATTAAAGAATTTAATTGCAAAATTGATTATTATTTTGAATTTGTTTGATCATTAAGCTTTCATGGCCATCAAATTTAGCCAATTATGACATTTTTTGACTGTCTGGTGGCATACTGCAATGATAATTGGTTTAGCATAGTGCAATATAAGCAATCCAATGCACATACCATGAGTATACTGGGCTGAACCCAGCTGACCCCTGATAGAGCCATAAATAGGGCAATTTCTGTCAACATGCAGATTGAGTCAGACAATCTGGCACATTCCATGGTTCTGCACAGCCTATATGCTGTAGTATTAGAAATCCATATAATTGTTGGTTTGCATTAGTTTTAAAGTCATGTGAGGTAGAAATCCATATCTAGCTCATTGGTTGAGCAATTCTGCTGTAAATCATAAATTGAAACATACACTATAGTTTAGCACCATGAACTAATATTGCCACGATTACGTTCATGTTTTCTTGATTACGGTATATCAATAGCTTAATTAAAATTTTCCTTAGTCGCATCTCTGATTGACTCTTGTTTATTTTAATAGTTTTTTTTTTTTTTAACAAATTTCCTGTGTCGCTCGTTAAGGTTTTTTTTTTTTTTTTTTTTTTTTTTTTTTTTTTTTTTTTTACCAACAATCCTTTATCTATTTTTTTTTCGCACAATATCCGTGTCCGAAATAATTTTGTAGGTCAAAGGCCAAGGTCACAATGACTATCTCATTCAATGATGGTTAATTTTTTTGTCTTTTTTAATAATAATAATTAGTACAAAATATAAAATATAAAATAATAAATGATTCATTACATACAATACGATGAATAAATGAATATTTAAAGCCAATAATCAAGCGAATATTTGCAGTGAACTGGTGACCTCTTCATCAGCTGGAGTCGACATAATGAATGATCCATTGTCAGCTTTGCTGAGAAACTGTTTCATCTGCTCCCAGAAGAGCAGCTGTCCATTGTTGTCATTTGTCCATTCCAAATAAGGTTTCGATTTCATGAGAAGTGTCAATCTCGGGTTCAAGTTGATCTCTTCGATATCCTCCATGACGGCCAGGAGTACATTGTCCCTGTCAGTGTTCATCACATTGTGCTGAGCCATTGTCATTTCCAGGTAACACCACTGACATTTCGTGAAGGAATTGGTTATCACCAGTAAGGTCTTACGACTGATGCGAATACTCTCTGATATACAATCCACTATATCCCGTCCTGGTAACCAGTTGCGTTCGTAGAAGCACAAGCGAAACTTCGGGGTCGTGTACTTCTCTAACTGAGGAACCAGAACCTTCCTCGTCCAGTGTGAGTCATCTTTGTTGTAGATGACGAAGACGTCGTAGATGTAATCGGCGTTGTCGATTGGTCGCTGTGTGGCAGTACGCCGCATGTGCCACCAATTGCTCATACGGTAAAGCTTCAAGCGCAGGGGCCAGCGGAAATGGTAGAGCAATGAAGTCACCAGGACAATGATATACACCGAGGATGTCAAGCCGAGAGTTATAATCACATTCATTTGAAGAGGTCGGTGGATGCAATTATCAGCAGTCAGATTCTTACTGATCTCTTTAAGCAAAAAGTTAAACGGATCATTGTTGCAATGAGAGGTACCGAGGTCATAAA
>KB312243.1:418603-449993 GCA_000328365.1 Capitella teleta | reverse complement strand
GAAGCTATCGATTTCAGCCAATCAGAGCAGAGCATCTTCGCCATAAAAGGACATCTTTGTTGTTTACGAAACGAAAGCGCATGCGTGGTGCCCTCTGGCTGACCTTTTTACTGTTTCAGGATGAGAAACGTGGTAGGTGTCCTAGAAAATCGCTTGTTAAAATAAGAAAAATAGCGAAAAATATTTTTTGTTTGCGCCTGGCTGGTGGCAAAATGATTATTCTATCTATTTCCGAAAAGAAAATAAAAAAATATCAAGGGGTTTAGTCGCAGGACACGGTGATATGACGAGGCCCATTGTAAAAGATGGGGAACTCGGTGTTTCATCACAGCGACTGACGTCACGCCTAATTAGCATTATATCTCCCGCGAAATCGTTAGCGATGATATTCCTTGTGTGGGCCAGGCATAAGAATCATCTTTGGTGCATCAAATAACGACTCAAAGTCCATTTTCAACCAGTTCTCCCTCCCTTTAAGAATCCAGAGGTGAAAGTATTTCGCACTGCCCTCGTAAATTCATATGCACAACATAATGAGTCCCGGATACAGCTTGCACTACACACATTCTGGCCATAAATATGTCTATTAACACAACATTGCACCGCTTTTGAATCATATTTGCAATGCTTATCGCACCAAACCAACGCATGTTACACCTGTAAGTTTACCTGAGCGCTTCAAAGTGTTTTCAGACATACGTAGGTTAAATGACTTTGGTTTGCCAATAATGGGGTGCCACTCAGCGCCTTGACTCTTCCCTCGCATCAAGGCCCTTCCCCGCAATCCCGGCTTCCAAGCCAAGTGTTTCTCGTTGTTGCCTTGCCTTGCATGCGAGCAGGCACAGCGGCTGGATCAATAACAGTAATTGAAAACAAATTAATCGGCGGTTAGCATATACCTGCATGCGTAGAGGGTGAGTTGGTTGGGCCAAAACAAAAGTTCTCACTCACTCAGCTGCGTATAGCGTAAAAGTCACTCAGAAAAAGGGCGTGGTGTTAATGGCCATGTATAGAAGGTATTTACTTATGATCATTCATCATGGTTATGATTATGATGTCAGCACTTAAGTGATTTATGAATGTTCTCCTTCGCTGCGTTCTGTGTTTTCGGTTTCTAGCTGTTTAATCTTTCCTCAAACATCAAAGCCTCATTCGTAATTCGCTGCACATTGCTGCTTAACATGTGTATCTCACTCCCGAGTGTATATCTTGTGAATGATTGCTAACGAGTCTTTATTGCTGAAAAATGATCATCTTCTAAATTGCTGCACCTTTCCATGATCGATACAAATTGATTTATTCGACATGTTTTCTCTTTTTTTACCAAAACAGAACTCAGGTAGAATCTTGTTCGCTGTGCCTTTCAATCGACATCAAAGCCTGAGAGATCCATCGATGCTATAGACCCTCTTCCTCATTCGTGTGAATTAGTAAATTACTTTCACAGCAATCACATTTTGTTGTAGATATTCTTCAACGGAATGTTCAGCTCTTGCGTCACCCGAATGTCAGGGCAAGGGGGGGGGGGGATTCTTAGTGCAACTAGGTGGATAAATATTTTAAAAATGAATAATAATTTTAAAAAATGAAAAAAATAAATAAAATTAGAAATAGAAATAGAGATGACGGAAGCACTATTCTAATTCCTTATGAAGATTTATTAATTATAAAATTAGGTTTGATTTATAAGAGTAAAATATATTCTTCTGATTTGTTTCATATCTTGACTGCAATGAGTTAATTAACAATCAGCCTGGAGAGCTAACCCATTGCTTTGTATTATTAGTTTATATTGCAATACATATTGACCTGTTTATTGCAGGTCACTTGTGGTCATCTGTGTTGACATATCGCACAGTGGCTTATAATCACGAGAGGAAAACAATGTTTATATTTGCAGATGACGTAAAATATAGGAATTAAAAAAGGGGGGAGTAGGAGAGAGAGAAGATATGAGTAAAAATATTATTCGAAAATATTATATTATGTGCAATGTATTATTATGATCCGATTGTATGGAAGGATTTATTTATGAATACGTTTTACAATAATAATTGAATGATCTCGACCAAACGGGTGTCCATATTTGGCATCACAACCACGCTTCAAAATTAAAAGGATTGTCGCTTGAAATTGACGTTTTTCGTTGCTTTTAAAACCGACCTCCTTGCTTTAATCGAGGCTTATTTTTGCATACTTTGTATTTTTTTGCGCTGATTGTGTTTGGATAAATTCATAATTTGTATTTGCAAACTACACGTATCTTATTATTCTTATAATCTCGAACATGTTTAGCATTGAACTGTATTATGAGTAATTTATAACTAGTATTAACCAGATATTCCTACTCGTAGTCATGCAGTGTAAAAAAAGTGATACATATCATGTTTCTTTATTCAAAGCTTATATCATACCAAAATGTACACTGAGCAACAACAGAAACTATACATGTCTTGAAAAGCTTATAGTGCAACCTAAATTTACCGTGGATATTTGATTAGAGTGTGTTGGGTATCCGTCCATGATTAAGTATTCGGAAGTTGGAGTGTCTGGCGGTCAAGTGGAATCAGCAAGGATGTTGAATATGGGGTATAGGGGTCAAAACGTAAAATCACACTCCAGATGGAATGATTATTTTATTGATTGTGGCCCCTCATTGCCTCAATACAGGCCATGCTCCTCCTTCGGCGCATGCTGCGGATAGGAATTTCGGATCCTCTCCTGGGCCAGTGCAGCCCATTCTTCCAAAGGTCCAGAGCAAGTATACTGCAACGCCCTACATAGGTGAGTACACGGCGCATCAATGGGGATAAAATGTGGACCTCTAAAAGGGCGTCGGATGGAACCTCGCGTTTCGAAGTCATCGTCGAACTGTTTGCTCACTTATTCAGGTTATTGGGGGTCCTTGGGATCTGACTATATCGTCTGCGGTCCGGTATAGATGGATGGAAACGGTCTCGAAGGTGACTCAACAGGATTGCAGAATCCTCCCAGACCTGGGTCGATCTTCCACTGTCCCTATGATGTTGAAACGTAGACGGAGGGTGAGCAGTGGAGCCCTAGCACAGTTAAACAGCGCGAAACATGTTGTACAGGAACGGCAGCCTGAATTATCCCTATATCGCGCCCTCTTTCCAACCAGCTTTGAGGGTGCACTGAGAAACGAAAGGTGACAAACAACTCGCGAATTAACTAATGTTTGATTAATTTCCACGGGTGATTTTTGGAGATATCCAAATTAAACAACTTTCTTTGTTCATCTCGATTCGGATTGTTGTTTAACCAAGCACAATTTTCCTCTTTTCTCTTCATGAATTCATTGAGTGACCACTTAGGACACACGCAACTGATTAGGAAGAGTTCAAAATCTTTTGAGCCCATGATACAATAAATATAAAACTCTCTTCTTTTGTTGCTCAGTATAGTAACGGTTAAGACTTTCGTATAAACTCACATATACCTGCACTCGGTGCACTGGTATAATATTACCCATCAACCAATAACTTGTAATCGTTCTGCATCGGGATAACAGCCCCGGGAATCATGGTGCCATGAACCATGGTGCCATGAACCATGGTGCCATCCATAAGAATTCTCAGCGAATTCCTCTCTTGATCGTGACGATTAATTATTGTGATCGTTTAATTATTTTCACGATACATTTATACTTAAACGTATAACAACGGCTAAAAAAATAAGCACCCAAGTAGGAAATTAGGGAAAACATGATTTTTATTGCTTCTCTGAAAACGGTTAAAAAGAATATTCAGCAAAACACGAAAATATATACAGATCCTCGATATATATACGCACTATCAAAAGAGTCACAATTTCACAAATAAATTAACGGTTTCATAATATTCTGACATCAGAATATCGGAGGCATATACGGGTTGTAGCGAAAGGGCGCGCCTCCTCCCGCCGGGGGAGACAAAAGAGAGTTCGGGAAAGGGGCCTTAGACCCCCCGTAGATGCCAGCGAAGTAGAGCGCTCCTAGACTGCCCCCGTAGCCAGCCGTCTGACCCCCGTAGAGAGCCAAAGGGGAGGGGTGCGATGAAGAGGGGGTCGGGGTGTTAATGTCCATGCCCGGGTTCTGCTTCTTCCATTTCGTCCTCCGATTCTGGAACCAGATCTTCACCTGCGTCTCCGTCAAGTTCAGCGACAGAGCGAGGTTCAGTCTCTCGCACACCGACAGGTAGCGCGTCTGTCTAAATTTATTCTCCAGGGCAACCAGTTGTTCGTACGTGAACGCCGTCCGCACCCGACGAGGTTTACCCGAGGCGTCGTGGTCATCGGGCGAACCTCCGTCGTCCAGGTCGTCGCTGACATCAACGTCGATATCGTCATCCGTGCATTTGTCGGACGAATCAAGTCTTGGTGATGAAGGCGGTGACCCACTGTGGTTGGCACGATCTGAAAGAGCAGGCAGTTGTCTATTATTGAACGCGGTCAGGGGTCATTCTCAATTCATAAGACGTTTCGCGCCATTTATTCAGTGACACTTGGCTGTCAAATTCTCGCGCTGTGAAAACCAACAAACTACGCGCATGCGCATGGAGAGGAAAGTGAGTTTCAAGACTTTATATTTTTTTCCTCTTGTGGTGTAAGACTCCTGGAACAAATTATGTCAAGTACTTTAAACATCTTCTATCGATCATGATTTTAAATTCGCTCGCTTTGAATTCTTTTCCAAACAGAAAAAAATAAATAAATCCTCTCTCTGAGATATCGTCATTATGAAAATAAACTTGCAAAAACCTTGTCGACACATGATAAGTCTGTCGAACGATTAGCGCTGCTTAGCTTTGATAGACAAACTGTGACATATTTCTACTTCATAAGTTATATAACTTCGATAATTCATCGTGAGCTAACGCGTGTGTACATTCCATAACCTCACGCGAAAAGTAAATCAACGGTATCGGGTTATCTGTCTTTTACGGCGGATTTGATCCTCAATCCCGGCTGCTAAATTGTCGTTCGATGCAATATTTGAAGCCGACTGAGATGAAAGCCGCTTAAATCAGATTTTACACATTCAATTGCTCTTGTGACCTCACTCTTGATCCAAGCGGTCATCCATTCCAAATTGATCATTTCTGGTTTCCCAACCCCCAACTGCTTCCCAAATCCACCCAGACACCCAAAAAAATGACAGCTTGATTGAAGATTCTCGATATTTTGTAGGAGAAGAAATGTGGCGACAATTATAATCTGATGTCTTCCGCGTGGAAGATGAAAGTAATGTGAGATTGATGGTCAACCGTGCGCCTCGGAGGTCATAGGTCATGGGAAAAGTGCGCACTGTGATTATTGATTTACCTGTGTCATTGGCGGCTTCTTTTTCGGAATTCTGACTCTTTTGGTGGAAATGGCCTCCCAGCATCGGATGCAGAGACTGCAGGGCGAACGGGGAGGCGTCCGGTCGGAGCCCTCGCATCATAGCAGGGTGCATGTCAGTCCGGAACACCCTCGGCAAGGTCACGGGTGGGGAGGTCGCCTGGGAGCTCGGTTCCGGCGTCTTGAACTTATCCGGACTCAGAATATCACAGACGGAGAATGGGGTGAATCGCGCTGGGGCAGGAGGAGGGGGAGGTGCTGGGTGCAGGGCTTGAGGGCGAAGTGGGGAACGCCTCCTCTTTCTCGGGGACTCAATGAGGTCGTCATCGGAGGCGGCGTCCATCCGCGAGAGGGATTCCGTCAACTTCTGCTGAAGTCGCTCAGCCAGCTCTTCGTCGTCCGACGACGTCGATGATGGTGGCTGCGGAGGTGTGTCTTCATCTCTAGTCGACTCCGTCTTTCGAGATCTTTGCAAAAACGGGCGACGATGCTTGGAGACGTTGTCTTCTGGACGAAGTGCTCGCTTCCTGGAGAAATCAAGTCCTCTGTAGCTCTCTGGAGCGGCCATTTCGCGGCCGGACTTTGCTTGTAAGCTATCCTCAGTCATGGCGGCATTCAGGATATCTCGTTTGCTTCGCTTCTCTTTATTGATCTGCCGCAGGAGGCCGCCAGCCAATCAGAGCGCTGCTAATGGCACCGAGGGCGGGAAGGGGCGTGGCTAACGGGAGTGTGGGGCGGTGTCCTTAACAACGGGATTAAAATCAGACTTCGATTAACGCTCGTGCACCGTATGAAATTGCTCATTCTTTGGCGTGATCGAGTCGAACATCGCCTTCGTTCGTCAGTTCTGATTGAGATTCAAGATCAAAGGAAGAAATATGACGAAGTTGGCGTTGGATCTTAATTCAATGCAATGTGTTCAATCTCGTCCTTTGACGACCCCGATGTTGCTCCGATCTAATGTTGTGATTGACACAACAGTCTCACTCATCTATGCAATGTCTAAGACATCAATTGAATCGTGTACAGGTTGATTGAAAAAGTGTGCATTTGATTAATTTACACAATATGTGTCTGTCTTTCAGTTTGGTACTTGGCTGCGGTAGATTGGTGTGCGAATCATTTAATTATAAACACAAATAACTCACACCAAATTAAATATGAAATTGTGTATACATGAATAACCTTGTGGTTGCTTTCTTGAAACCATGAATTAAAAGGAGAGGCCCAACAACATAATTTAAGAATATTAAATAAAACCCAACAGAGATGCAGCTTCAGCGTCGTATATAAGCTATTGAAATCGACGCAGAGTTGATCATTATGTCAATCAACAGCAAATAAGTGTGGTAGAATGATCATGAATTATTTCTGAATGTCCCTTAAACGAAGTCTGCCAAGGCCACGTAACATTATAACAAAACTTTGCACACACAAATAAATGTCCGAATGATGATTCAATTATACTTCGAATAAAGAACTTGTGTGGATTCCTTGGCAATTTCGGTTTTGTTCTTCTGAATGCTGGCATATTGTTGAGACATAATCCTCACCGTGGGCTCCATTTCAGTGGTAATTCTAATTAATCATAGCATGGCATGACATGGCGGGGCATGGCATAGCGTGACAGTGGCGCTCAGTTTTCCTCCTTCAAAATTTGCATTTCGGTGTTTTCCCCCACAGACAAAATGGGTTCTGATTTGGCAGGTAATAGCATTTGGCACATGCACTATTTTATAATTGAAATAATCAGTTAATCCTTTCAAATCAAGCATATAACTCTTATCCTATATATTTGACATATGTTTGACTTATTTCTTGTCTATGCATTTTATACTTATGGTGTCCATCCTAAGCCTCTTGCAGCCTTGAGAGAACATGGGACAGTGCGTATATTATACATGTAATAATCTATAACTTAGCAATACCTGTATAAATGGAATACGACTCCAATTGCACCTACGCTTACAGCGCATGTTTACACTGTCAACCCTTCCGAGCTCATCAGAAGCAATACTATAGACGCAAGTGCATTTCCCTGGTGGATTCGCCCATTCCCATGATGAGAAGACTCCGCCGGGGGTCCATGGCAACCCGAGCCCTTAAACTCTGCCGATCCCTCCGCGCATGTAGGCAGGAGACTTGTTGTCATAAGCAAACTTGCAGATAACACGAAGCAAACTGCGTAATCGCAACCGCGAGAGGGCGCCCCTCAAGGGGGACGGTGCCTCCGAGGTGTCAGATTCCTCACACCCTCTTCTCGCGAGATCTTGCAAGCACGCGAGACTTTCACTTTAGCTGTGTTAATTATATCTTCATGTGCTACTGGAGAGGATTTTATCTTAAGTGATCTGCGCCGTAATCAACGGCAAATGGTTATCAGGCGAAAGTTGATACAAGAACACAGGCTTTGAGTGTCTGGCCGTCGACTCCCTTAGTTCACTTACAGACCGTTAGCGAAATGGACAAGCACGCTTATCTCGTGACGATGCTAATGACTGGCTTAATTAGGTCCTCTGTCGATGTTGTTGCTCGCGGTGGAAGGAGCAGAGTGGTCAACGTGATAAGGCAGCGTACCTGGAATTTACCTGATAATCTGAAATAAATCGTTGCTATACTATAGTGTATACGGCTGGTTCTTGATCCACTGTTTGGTATTAAATATACATCCATTGTTAAATGCAGGTAGTGCCGTATCTATAAATCGTGAAGCATTATACAATTGTCGTTATATGACATGTATAAAAAGGTTCTATCTGTACACGTGTACAAACGCATCAAAACGTGAAAACACAAAGAGCAGAAGCAATCTTTTAAATCATAAGACAGCGAAATATCAAGAAGAGTTATTTCAGCGAGTAGTTTTGCGTTGCCATCACAATGCATTCATAGACGTATTTTAATTAGACGAGGCAGGGGATGAGCCGATAAGTGAGGACCACCATTGCGCACAGGTAAACACCCAGATGCAGTGCAGGGGAAATGAATGGCGAAGCAATCTCTTTGTGATGGACTGATGGTGATGCATTGAGCTGAAAAGACCCTCCAGCCTCCTCAACCAGGCTGCTCCTCATAAAATTTCACAACTTTTATTTTCAAGTTCTCGCACTAATCAGTGATTAATTCAATTAATTCTGCGATATATTTGTGTTTGATCTTGTACACCATTGAACCGGATAATCAGTGATACCTGAGCGCTGATTGGAGCGTCGTGGGGGGTCCTGATTTTGGCTGACGTCGCTGCTAACAGGTGTTGCTTTGCCCCACCTCCACACACTCCTCATGCTAATCACAACACAAGGTAGGGATCTCCATATCGCTCCCTGGGTCGAAGGTGGCGTTTGATTGGCTTGCAATTGACGAAGGTGTGGGTTCACCTGGCTCCTTTAATCATCGATAAGGAGGTCAATCGTATATTGATTGGAAGGCAACGATTAGCAAGTGCGGAAGGATCTAGACGCGTGCCTGGGGTGGTGTGGGGGTGTTTAACGACATCAGTGTGACTTTGGGTGAGTGGGGGTGATATGGGAGCTCGCCGGTTATAGAGATTAAAAGGAATGAGGGGGATTATTGTGGAACGAGAGGCTGAGAAGGAGGAGTTGGTTAAAAAAAAAAAAGACGCGGCAGCAATGACCTCCAAATGCATCCAAATCAAGCACTTAACAGTTGACAAAATACCTACCAGATGTTCGTTTCTCCCTCTGATCTGCGCCTCTGGAACTCTTTCTTCATCGCGCAGTAATTCGCCATCTCTTGCGCTCGTGGCTGAGTAAATTGGCGGTGTACTGCCGAACACTTGCACAAATATTGGCGTTCAACTTTCTCTTGCTTTTGCAAGAAAGTGATACAAAGAGGACGGCTAATGACTGCAACCTGGCCTTGATGGTCGCAAGATGCTCGTCGCTTCGGTGATTAAAACATTCGCAAAAGCGTTTAGTGAGCGTCGACGAATGACACAAAGTTGGAGCAATGACAGGATTGAGATTGGGTTATGTTGATGGTGCTGTATTTCGATCAGAAGCAATCAACGTGTACATCAATACCACCCGCCTCAACAAGCATAAGCAGTTGCATAACACATGTGCAGCACGCGGGGAAATCCACGTTATGATGTCGCGCTGGATTCCAAGCAGTTTTACAGGCGTGTCATTCCTTTGATCTACAGTGGGATTCGTGTGTTTTCCCATAATGCTACAAAACAAGAGTTCGGTCTGAAAAAAAATAATTTTAAACGTTTAAGCTGCAAAAAGGATGATCTTAACGTATCGTCACATCAATTTCTCTCGCAGATGAGTTTCGCCTTTTGTCAATTTGTGATCTCACCCATTCGCAATTGAGGCCAAACACGGCGCCACTTCCGGTCTAACAGGAAACACGTGGCGTGAAACAAATTGTGTGAACCGATTTCGAAGAGGGCGACGGATGAGGGCGATTGGAGGCAGAAGGGGGGTTAATAAGATCCCGTCTTCCTTCGAGACACCCGCTCGGGCGAATAATCAGCAGGAACGCTGCCGACTTTCCTTGCGAACCGGTCAAGAACTCAATTTTCCACTTTATCGCTCACATGTTATGAAGATCTGAGACTTAAAACAATCACGTGTAACATCATCCATTTGAGTGGAATCAAGTGAAAGTGGGTGACATGCACGTGCCTTGGTATTTGTTGAATTATCCCACTTGTCAGTACTTTTCATCAACGAAAACAAAGAGTTATCTCTCGCACAATGCAAAGCTCCATCATGTAATAATTGTATACATGGCTGCATGGCATTCGCAAGTGTTTGCAATGAGAGCTCCTTGTATTCTCCCCCCCTGCAAGACACCCCGCTGGGTGTATGCAGCCTCTGTACAATCGATCCTCAGCACTAATCCCTACCTGGCGTCTATAATGACATCAACAGCACCTAAAACAAAAACTAAACTGATAAAGATCGCCCAATATTTGCAGAAACAGACAATTTAAAAATCAACATCTTAGTAACTTGTAACCGGGATCTTTGTGCGTGGAGATTGCAAGGGTCATTGTTCTTATTTGGTATCGATTGACTTTGAGAACATTTTCAAGAGGCTCGATTATGGGTAATCATTCCCTCGTTTAGAAGTCATTTGTTGATCCAGGGCTACCCTCTTGAGGGTTTGATGTCTCTTTCTATAATAACAGAGGGTGTGAGATTGCCGACTCAATATTCTTGGTACACAGGGTCATGGTCCCACTCGCCATTGTCGGCCGGGCGAGTGGTTATTTCGCACCCTGGTTCCGATACTCGCGAACACAGCACCACTGACCCATTGCAACTAGAAGTGAATGTGCACCGCGAAGTAACATCTTTCGGTGTCTGATTCAGATCGATCAAGAGAGGAAAAGAAGCCTGATAGCTTATCAGGCGAGTAGCATCATCGAGTTGGCTTCTTTGTCTGTTGTTCAGCGTTCAGCATCTGGCTTTAACATTCAGCCTTCCTCCACCGTCAGCCATCCATCGTCGAGGGCGTTGAAGATTACACCGCTCTAATCGAGTACACCCGTGCGATATTGGCCGAACCATTTGAAAGGTGCGAACTTAAATGGCGGCCGCAGTCAGTGCAACGCTCTCGGCGCTGAATAATGGCCAAAACCTCCACACTCGCTTGATCGCCTCCATGTGTCCATACGGGCGAAGAAGACCTGCTTTTCTACTCACTTTCATATTGAAAGTGGTATACGTACTATTTACTTCCGGCGCGCTGCATCTGATCGCTAGTATTCTATCACTAGAGCAGTGCAAACTGATGGACGCCATTTTGAGTCCAGAATTCGGAGATATTTTTCGTTATTAATATCGGCGAATACAAATTAATGCACTATATATATAGGTATGACTGCACCTATTGGTCAATGAGTGATTTTTATGATTCGCCCATGTCAGTCCATGGTTCCATAATATGGACCCAAAATGGCGCCCAAATCGCAAGTTTGCGTTATTCCGATGATGAATGGCATGAACGATTGAATCACAACTCCTCACACATCAATAACTCCTCTCTGCATGAGTCTTCCGTGCGATGGCGTTTAAGGCAATTTTCTTTTGGGGGTGGTTTTCTTGTAAATATTTCTTTTGTTTAAAGGGAACTTTAAGCTAACCGACCTTATCAATCTGTTCAGTGAATAATTTCCATTAAATAATTATGTCCGAATTAAGATGCTTTCTGTTGAAGAATTGAGGATTCAGACATCACTGATGTCGTTGTACGAAGTTTAACTATCCTCGTGATATCCATAATAATACATGCATCTGCCTCGTTGGGTCCTAATTTCCTTCTTGTGTAATTCTTCATCGTCGACCGCCATGGCAACATGAAACATATTACCGTAGACTGTAACCATGGCAACATGCAACCATGGTGACTACATGTATGATTCTGCGCAGTAATAAACATGTATACGTTGTGCATATACTGTCAAATGATGCACCTGGTATTCAGATAACACGCGATACACCTGCATCTAACCCATCCATGCTGCCTCGTGCTCTTCAAGAGAGAGCAGCATCATTCCCTGTCATCTTCAGCCACATAAAAGTAAATCACTTCAGTCGATCGTTTTGTACGCTGACCAGGTGAGTACACGTAGTCTACGCCAGCGTCGATAAACCTCCACGGTGACCTTGCATCTTGCAAACTGGGAAGGGAGATCAAGAAGAACGGACAACCTTGCCGACCACTGAGGTAGGCGAGGCTCTCATCGCAGCGTCCGGTGTCCGGCGTAAATCCGTCAGAGACGACTGGTCATAATGGCGGCCAGGTGGTCTCTAAAAACGCACAAATGAGGTCCACGCATCATAAAACCAAAGGTGTGCAGGCTGGAGCTGGGCAGCGCTCCTGTCTGGCATGGGGGGGAACTTGCAAGGTGGGCAAAGATTTCGTACCTGTTGATTGATTATTGGATCAAAGGAGATAAAAGGTAAAACATTGCAATTGATGTTCTACCAATTGGTGGTGACCAATATATCAGTTTAAATCTATATATACAGACGTGAGTCCGTATGCGCGTGTGATGCATGCAGTAAGTTGCAAGAATAAATTGAGATGCATTTCTGAATGACTTAGAGGAAATTGTTTACTGAAATAAAACGCCGTAAAGTTTTCCGTAGATCCCCTGAAGTGCGTGTTTGTGCGTATGTGTTGTTTGTGCGTGACGTCTTGTTGTGCGTGACGTCGGGCTGAGAGCGAGATCCGCGTGAAACAATTAATGGGGCAAATAACGACATGTCAAATCAGAAACCCAGGCCCCCAGGGGAAGCCGCGGTTAGTTAAAATTGACAGTTTATTTTGAAACGATTTTCCACCATAGCCTTCGCAAATTAGCTGTATAAACTTGGAACGGCAAATCTCGTGGGTCTGAGACTCACATTCCTGCAACGAATTAGCCCGAGATTAATGACGGAGCGAGGCTAATAATCGCATCGGCTATCAGCCCCACGGGACATTCCTACTTCTGCTGGTCATAACGCGCTCTTTCTTCGGGCTTCGATGATTGGAAGCCACGTGTGACATGATACGTTTTTAATCGGCGCCGAATGAGAATCGCAGATTCCGTTAATCCTGCGCGGTGCCTGTGAAATCGGCTGACGGCTGAGATCTCGCGTTGGTTTGAGGCCAGGAGGGAGTTGGTGCTGCCTCCTGGCGGCTTGGTTTGCTTAGCGGACGCGGGGGGCTGCATGCCACTTAATCTTGACATGATAAGACGAGATACAGGTGCTGGGGCGGCGTGAAATCTTCTCTGATCACTGGAAAATCATCGTAAAATCACCAACAAATCGTGAAATTCGAAACTGGGGTCGATATAACGTTATATGTTTGCAGTGGGTTATGGGCACAAGTACGTTGTTACTACACAGGTAACATAAGTAAATGTATACGTAACGCTTCCCATCTCCGCAACGAGGCTGAATTGTATAAACAGGTCACATGACTTGTTTGGGGGCACAGCGATTCGAACGGGATCACTATTCCGGCTGATCAATTAACAAGGCTCCGTGGCCTAGTGGATAAGACACAGGCCTCCTGAGCCGAGATTCGCGGCTCGAGTCCCATTAATATTAGAGCGATTGAGCGACGTTAACTCATAATTTCTGTCGATTTCATGACCGCACGATTCGAATGAAATGTGATGACATCGTCTCCTTCCCAATGAAGAAGATAAGATAATAATAAGATAAGATGCAAGGTAACGATTGTCGGCAGAAATTGATAGCAAGATAATATGAGCAGTGCCAATACTATATAATATCCTGCGATACAATGTTCTCTCTGTGTAGCCTATGCCCATTTAAGTAGGCTATAGTAGTAATACATTAAAGCAAATTTCAGCATTGCACAAAAGGTGGATGGTATGCGTCGATGTAGGGGGCCTATGTACGTTGTATACAGAGAAAGCATTGCGTAATGTCAATGAACGCCCAGCAGGAACGAAGGAATCCATTTCCCAAGTGACCCAATTTGCGACCGGGGATCACCTTTACCTCGTAATTGGCCAAAATCAAAGCAGCGAACGCTTACTTCTGCTCGATAGTTTGTTTCGTTTCGAGTAACAGCAAAACAACGGGCATGTTTACGCGTCTTCCCGCCAATAATTCACAACAGACGCCGATTTCTCACTCCCTTCCAAGTATTGACATCAAAGCTATGGCGGGCAAATTAGAGAAGTTGTACACGAATACCATCACAAAGAGCGAACGCTGGCTATAGTCGCTGCTCCCTCCGTTATCTTATCCGTTCGCAGTCAACACAACCCATGTGTACGAGATTACAGCCCGAGCTTGGCTTAACTAAGTCGCTGTTTAAGAGTAGTGCTCGGGTCGTTTTGCAAACGTCGGAGGCTGAATCGCTAGCTGCCAATTAGCTGCTGTGTGTGGCACACAGAACTCACCACAACCGTCGATTGCGCCACTCAACGCGGCATCTGCTGTTGGGTAGAATCATAACGCACTGTCATCACGTTATGATCTCACTTCTTTCATCGATCAACTTGAACACAATACGAGTTTAGCTGTAGCGACTAGATTTTGATGAGGGATACAACGCAGATGGGATGATTAGTCTAATCATGGAATTCTAAATATTCATTCACAAGTAGGTCTCGCCAGAACGGCAGGAAGGGGTGAGGTACAGCCTATCCTAAGGATTCTTAGGCTGAAAGCTTTTGGTCGTTTTGGAGTGAAATCTTTCCGTACTAATCGTCTATTTCAAGATATCAGTATGCGTACAGTGTATTTGTAGTAAATGCACCAAAACGAGGCAGATTGAGCCCAGGTTTAGGGTTTTCCTCCTCTTTTTTCGTCCCTCTCGGTGGTGCTGTCGCAATCATAACGCACCTATTCCCGGATAATGCAGCTCGACTTTCGGTAATCATTGGCAGTCATCGTTAATCATCGGCAATCATCGGCAATCTTCGGCAATGTATGAATGCTTCGGAAAGTGCAAGCAATCGGAAACCTCTCGCTCCACAGCAGTGATTAATCGAAACGCTTTACTTACACATAACAAAACAAAATCTGAATAACATTCATGTTCATCTCAACGTTTTCATAAATCTACTAGTATATCGTCTTCTGAGAGAGGTTGATATATTTTCATAAATAAATGTTTATCGAGAGAAATAAAGGTGAAACATTTTGGCAATAATTACATTGTCTTGAGTACGATTGTAATGAGGGATCCTGTGAGTATAAGATTTGATGATGTTGCCCGGATTCATGCTCTATTAAAATAGTGGTTATGACGTCATTATTCTGCTGACTCACGGCAGCAGACTTTATCATTCCCGGAAATAAAAGTATCATAAAAGAATATTGCGAAATCAATGATAAATGTTAGATATTACTCAGTTTGTAGTCTGAAGATGCTGCTGCGATGCAAAACAAAACAGAAACAATGTTTCACCCCAAATCTCGTTAATTCTCGTTTGATTCCAACGAGATTAACGACGCCATCTCGCCTCACCTGTGCCTCTCAGTCTTACGCACCTGCCGCATTGCCAATTTGTCCGACGTTGTTACAAAGTTGATGAGCGGCGAAAATATTTGTGTTGTTTGCTGTGGCATGCCTTCCGGATACAATCCGGAACCGCGCCCAAGCGCATCCTATCATCACTTCCGGAAGAGTGAGAACGGAAAGACTGACAAATTTGCGAACGGGGTCATATATCACAGGGGAGTAGAAAGGCGAGGTGGCGATCCGGGTCGGTTGAGACAATCAATACACGCAAGCACGTGTTGGCAAGTGAGCGATAATAGAAGGATGTGACGGAGTGAGCGATAATGCAAGCAGATGCAGTATGTATGCAAGGAATTTGCTCATTAAAGAAATTCTGATTGAATATAACCATCATCAGACGACATCAACACAAAGGATGCCATCAATAAGTGATTGATGAATCAACATGTTCATCAATGAATCGAGTTCATCCCCTGCCTACTTCTTCCATCTCGAAGGCTCCTGCTTGAAATGTGATTAGTTTGCCTGCTAACGATATCAGGGCTGGGGTTTGTGAGGGTCGCGGGATTGGATTAGCGCTCGGGTAATTCACTAAAATCGGCCTTTAAAAGGCGAAAAGGGCTCTTTCAGATTGAGGAGACCTCTTGACGTGAATTGTGCCCCAATCAGTTTGAGTCTCTTCTGTCTCTCCGTCGCTGAACCTCTTGCTTCTCTTGCTGCTGCAACGAAAAATCGAATCCAATTGAGGGAATCGCGTTTCTGTTTCGCCAACGTCACTCCATTATATACACGTGTTATTTACACATATTATACACACGTGTTATATACACGTATGGTGTGTAGGAGGATATTCTGATAGCATGCATGTATAACTGAGAATGGTAATTCTGGGTTTCAAATACTTTTTATTTTATTTTAATATCCCAGAAGGATGCCCACCCCTCCTTTTCGTTGCTACTCTTTACACACACACAACACCCTTTTCGGGTAAATATAATTCCCATTTTAGCTCCTTTTCAAAATAACGATGACACTTTGGAAAAACAAATGTGCTTTGAGCGCCAAAAGGCTGTGAAATTGCATCCATTGAAGTTGGAAGATGGCTGAACGCCCTGCAAATCATCGGCAAATATGGCAATAAAGGACCTCTTAACTTCGTCACCAGGCGGCGCATGCGCAGTGTGCGGTGGGCTGATCGGGTGGTCTCCTCTCAGGGCATCCATTGAACTCTTCACACCTTCAGTGTGACAGTGAGAAGTAAATTTTAATCAAATAAATTCCATTTTGTTTGGCTTCCGATGACCTGCACGTACTTATGCTGTATATATAGGGATTTCCGATTTTTCACCTTTTTAAAATAAAATTTCATGTTTCTTTGGCTTACGTTCATATGAGTCCAGTCTGTATTTTTTGTTGAAATTCCTGATATTTCTGACTTTTTTTTTTTTTTTTTTTTTTTTTTTTTAATAACTCTTTGATTTAATATTATACGACGATCGTGCAGTGCAATCATTGTATATTTTGACCAAAGCCGAGTATCATTGAATTAAAACCGCTCGTTCACGATTACATGTACTAAGGAAAAATTTGATATTTTCACCAGAAAGGCCTCGGTATGAAACCCAAGTTGTCAGATTTCGCGTGTAAATTACGCTGAGGACAATCAACCTTTGTACATGTTTTCAACAAGGTGTGAATACGAGTTGCGACATGATCAAAGACCGGTGCACTCATCTCATCCACAGGTGTTGAGAACAAATTTGCTTTGGGGTTTTAATTGAAGAATGCTTTCATCGAATCATGCTTAAATTCCCCTTCATCTCGTCATTCAACTCAAATATCCCACTCCAATCGTGTTTGATCCGCTTCTGATTCATTTCCGATATAATTGCTCGTTACAGAAGTTCTTTAAAGATATTGGGGAAAAATCAGTACTGTGTCGGTCACTGAACATCCTGGTAGATCCGTATAGGCAATACAACCGCTTTTGTGATTTCCAGACCATTTGGTCTTGTGACGTCACCATGGACCATTTGGTCTTGTGACGTCATCGTGGAGTACATGGACTCAGGGAAAGCTTTTATCAAGGGCCATAATCTGCTTTTAATCAAATGAAAGCGGACGGAAGAAGCGATTGGTCTAAAGGTGATCATTTCGCTAAGAGCGAGCAGCACTCTAATGACACGGCAATTCGTTCTGAGTGAAAAGGCTTCCCCGAAACATAGTTCCCTTTTTCAGTTGTCAACGTCGGACGACTGTCATCGGGGATAGCGCTTCTAATGCTTCGGGGAAGGTACCGATAATGAAAGGCTATCAAAATGCGGTGCATATTGCACAGGAAATTGACAATAAATCCCACAATTAGCCAGGGCATGATTACTTCCGGCGGGGCACTGCCGCGTAGTGATTTGCTGCCTCTTTGA
Organism: Capitella teleta; assembly: GCA_000328365.1. Lineage (NCBI taxonomy): Eukaryota > Metazoa > Annelida > Polychaeta > Capitellidae > Capitella > Capitella teleta. The sequence goes on along the minus strand of KB312243.1, from coordinate 432,258 downwards.
GAGCGCAGCGGCCTAATGCTGCAGTGCCGACTTGCATTCAATTACACTGCAATTTATCTTGATTTATTCCCGAAGAATTTAGCCCCCTTTGCCAGTGTTTCTCTTGCTGAGGAGATAGAGCTCCAATTTGAAGGCGATTATAGGCTTTGACAGAAAGATTAGTCGGAAAACGAGCAGGTTATCAGGGCTCTGGAAGCGGCCCTTGCTCGTCAAGGAGAGTCATTGGCCCCAGAAACAATGGCCCATTTCCTTTCTCTCTTTAGTCTCTTCTCTCGTCTGCGAATTCTTTCCCTCTTTATGCCTCCGTTTTCTTTTTAATTTGCACAGAATCGTTTATTTCCCTGCATCAATTATCCCTCATTCACACAAGTATATATAGCACCCCATAACCGTTAACACACCGCTCTTGTCGATCTCGACATCGTGCAATATCATCGGTACAAAGCAAGCTTTTAATGCGCTCAGTATTTGAGCCAAAATCATGAACACACTCTGAAGAACAATTACACTAATTCTTCGCTAACATTGACTCAGCTAACAGCATTTCCGATGATCTGGAAGCCCGGATGCTCCGCCCGGATCCTTTAGAGGCAGATCTCACTCAGGGGAGCTCAGCGTCAACATTGAATCATGATCGGGGCACCGAAACAACCATGTACTTTGTGTTGGCACAGCAAATTGACCAGAGCACTGTTTTTGTTCATTCACTTAAAAGCTTCCTCGTTCCACACTTAACACTTGACCCTTTTGTGCAACGTGACACGTCTGTCTTTCTTCCCTTTTTCTCCCAATCAATTATACGTTCTGTTTGAAAGGAACTGTGATTAAACGGGGGAAAGGCGACACGATGCCTCGATATAACGGGGAGGTTGCATTAGAATTTAGACCGACGAGGCTGTATAGAACATAAGGGTTGAGTTCGTCCTGTTGAGATTGTCACCGTTGACGACATAACTTGATCCTCCTTTAACTCTCGTTTGATCTCCTTTCGGCAAAGTGAACGATTTAATTGCGACTACCTGAGCGTGAAGGCTCCAGGCAACAGGATTCCGAGCTTAAAGCTTAGCACTTTGTGAGGGGAGCGAGATGCGTGAAATCTTTATTTGCCCACATTTGAGGTCTTTTGTGGTGAAATTAATGAAATATAAACCGCATTATAGACAGGTAACGATGGCTGGGTTGATGACTTAAGTGGCAATGTCTTTGTGCCGATCAAAAGCGGGGAATTAGCGAATAATAACCACTTAAAGACCGGGTGTTATTCTTTAATTTGGCTCCATTTCTTCTGCGTATTTTTACTGGGCAATTGGGGGAAACTCGTTGAAGCATTCACCTTAATGGGCTTCCATTCATGCAGGTGTATCTTCAACCGGGTTATGGTGTCACGAACGGAAACACCTTCAATCGCGCCCATGATTGACATGATCTAATCGCCAAAATATTGAACTGGAAATCTGCAGCATTCGTTAAATGCATTGCCATCTGCAGTCCTATTCGGTGGTATAGCGAATTGTGTTATACCTGAGTGATAGGCAGGTCGAAAAAAAAAAAAAAAACTGCGTTTACTAATTAACGAATTGATTAATAAGTTTAATTGGGTACAGATTTGTAATTAGATTAGCCACCCCGCCCGATTAATTCTTTTTATTTTCTCTCAGCGATAGCATCACAGAAAACTTTGATCCTTCATTTAGTTTTGATGATTAATTTCACACAAAACTAACTATGAAATAATCCAAAAATTAATGAGTTTTTTTTCTCATGTATATAAGGGTAAATGTGCTTCAATTATATGCGCCAATCGGACAACATGGTCATCTGGATGTTTAGTCTAAAGTGTTCGATCCAGAATAAAACATGCCCCTCCTCCCTCCCTCCCTCCCCCTCTTCCCCTAATCCTTTTCCCATTTCTCCGGATCCTCTGTCCGCCCAAGTCCATCAATGGGATGATTCCCCGAGATCTTTCTCCGCAGCAGATGGTCGGATTTGAATCAAATCTTTTGATTTGCAATTGAGCGATAATACAAGCGATTTGCGCCCGTGCATGGATCAGCGAGGAGCCTCATGCCATGAAATTTTAATGTCTTTATATCGACGATTTACGCTGATTTATTTTCCACGCTTCAACTTCGTCTCCTGAGAGCGAAGGCTTAACGTTGCAGTAACGTTACGTTGACGCATGCGCACACGTGCAGAATCCGCCATTATGTAAATGCGCCTCCGATCACAGATTTGCTTCGTAGGTGACAAGCGTCTTATAATATAACATATTATGTGCATCGTGTCCTTTATGCTGCATGCTTCCAATATATGGACAGTATGTTCGTGATGTACACATGCTGACATCGCGGGTGGTCTGGAGCAGATTGGTTCACAGGGCTCAACGCTGGTTTGGAATACTTTTCCATAATGCATAGTATTTTAATCATTTATATAGCGCAAAATGTACAATTATAAGATATAGTTTCTATGCGCTTAATTTTTTTTTCCCAAAATGTGTTTTAAAATATTCAAATATTTGAATTAATTAATAAAATTACACAAAATCAAACATCTCGTTCTAATTACCCATTATACTTTTTTTTTAATTATCATTATTTTATTTTTCTCTTCCTAATGTTAACCCTCCTTTTAAAAATGTTTTCTGAGCTTGAAGATAATTATTACTATACGTAGAACGTGTTCAAAGAAAATTGCACTGTGTACAAACATTGTACGAATATCTTGTCTTTTCATTTCTTTCGTTATTCTTATAGGAACGAAAGATGAAAATGCAAAGAAAAAAATAAAAAAATTTCAATACGTGAACTTCAACACTTTGCTTTGACTCAATCACAATTTAGTATTTGAGTTAACTCGATTAATTGCATTCGTGTGTAAACAATTGCCATGCTGGATGCTGCATAAATTAAAATAATTCCGTTCCCGTAATTCGTGCGCAATTTTCACATTTACTGCGAAATTCTAAAACGTATTCAACATAGTAATGTGAAATAAAACATTACATAGTATCCACAATAGTTAATTAATCTCGCAATACCAATTCTGGAATACAGATATAACGGATACATTGGGTAATATAAAAAAAATATAGGAGATCCACGTATTGATAAATTGATAATTAATAAATAAATTGTGGAATTTAATTACACTATTTCAATCCTATCACTGATGTACATAACAAATGATCGCATCACCTTCGGTATAAAAGTAGATGCAATTATGAATATATAACATATATTAAACCAAAACATCACAGAAAGGCTTTGGCTCAAACGCTCCTATACTTCCGCCTTTGATATGTCATGCAACCCTTAATAAGCCCAGTCACCCCGCAGACATGGAATCGGCTTACACCTTCGCTGATGTACAAACCCAAGCGGCTCTTCCTCGTAAATCTCTGGTGATTTGCGCGACTGTCCGAGAAGCAGTGGTCATCGCCGAACGTATACCTTAATCCGGCGGCCGATGCAATTCACACCCCAATCGCACGTGGAATATTAGATGAAGGGTCAATTAAGACGCGATGCCCCTAATTAATGGACATTACTGTCACCCTCAGCGTCGTTTGCGCGGATCCCAAGCGTCAACGCTGTGCTTACAATTGCTACACCGCATCGGACGCAGCACTGCGCATGCGCTCATCGCTAATCGGCGCCGTATTGGCAAATGGCGAAGCAGCTGGCAGGGCGCATGCGCAGAACCAGCGAATAAAGTGATGGCTGTGGCACTGGCCACAGACAGTCGTGTATTAGACGTTGTGAAGAACAGAGATGACGACGGAACGATCCGAGGACGAAATGGAAGACGAACGAAGAGAGGATGAGGACGAAGCACACGGTGAGGACGCCATCTCCGTGGAAGCTGAGAGCAGAGCAGCATCGTCGGTGCCATCGCCTATCAACTTATCGTGTTCGTCCGCAATCAGAGACTGCCCGCCGATGCCTATCAGATCACTCAAGAGGCCGATTTCATCCCTGCACCACTCAGCCACGGCGTCCAAAGCACCAAGACCTGCATCTCCGAGCCCCCCGCTGGACAAAGACAACAGCAAAGTGACCCCGTTCAGCGTCCTGGATATCCTCTCCACCAACAAAGCCGCTCGGCGGAAAGACGACGGAGCCCTGAGTCGCATGATGAGCATGTGGCACCTGCCCTGCATGGTGCGGGGACCTCCCCCTCACGGACTCCCACCCGGATTCTCCCTCGGTCTTCCCCCTCCCAACCTGCAACACTTCCTTGACCGCAGTCCCGTTATGCGTGTGCAACAGCAGCAGCAGCAGCAGAATGAAGGTAAAGGATCTCTTAATTACACGCAAATACGGTTAATTACACGGCAGACGTTTATTTAAACGGCTCAATTGGCGCAGGTGTCAAACGCTCAGCATTAAATATGAACAAGATCGCGGGTTCGTGTCCGTTTACGCGGCGTCGCTTAGGCGCCCTGGATGTGAATTTAATTCGCAGATCAACCTCACACAGTGAGCAAATTTACTCAGTTTGAAACCATTCAGCGAATTGTATATCCTAAGTGTCAAGTTGATAGCATATCGAAGCATAGAGAAGGGGAAAAAATGCGCAACAGAGATACACAGAAGTTGGGATTTGCGAACGGTGCTGGTTATATGATTAAAATAAGGTGTTAACTCGCGAGCGTAAACGGTGTACGTCGGACGGGACCACCCACCAGGCACATTCGGCTCTGCTTGCATTATTTCCAAACACAGACACTCTTGTCAGGTGTTATTCTGATCACATGAGGAGACCGTCAATAATACACGCAACACCTTCTGTATATATAAACACGCTCGACAAATAAAGGTATTTAGGAGCAGAAATCCTGATGAACTTTCAACTACATTTAGAATCAGTAACGATTTTGTATAAATGATTCCATGAGGAAAATGAGTTTGTTTTAAGCTCTTCCTCTTGTTCTTTTCTATATAGCAGAACAGTAAACATGCACTACATGTATATATGCTGATTCATTTCATATTTTAATTGGAGTTTGATTGAATTTGCAGTATATTCTGTTCAATTTCTGAATAGGATTTTGATTTCTTTCCATCGAAAAGTTTTGATTATTTAAAAAAAAAAAAAAAAAAAAAAAAAAAAAGCAATGATTGAAAGTCATCAGATCAGACATTTCTAATAAAACACATTGCTTGAATACACATGAATACTCAATTATTATTAATTCAGCTTCCACACAGCAAATGTTGTCTTCTATAAATTAACAATAAATTATTATTGACCTAAATATATAGGGGTTGTCTTGAAAATCGGTGCGAGGACTAGACATCCTAACATCATAACTGATTTTTACGGCGCCATTATGTAAAGAAAGGAAAATTAAAATTAATTAAATTAAAAGTCAGTTGTAAATGATTTCTCCGTTTGTCTTTGATGCCTTTTCATATCATTAAATCCCGGAATTGTCAGCCATCTCCCATCAAATCTATATTTCTCTCACGACCACCGATTATTATAGACCCGGACTGTTGTACTCGCAGACATTATACCATAAACAGCCGCATAGACAAACACTGTATATAGAGGCTTCATTCACCTCAGGCTCTGACCTTTGACCTGCATGATCCAGGGCTGACCTCATTCATTGCAGGATCTCCATCTGAACGCGGTGAGATCAAGAGGCCGTGTTCGCCGCCCAGTCCCTCACGCAAGACCAGCGATGACAAGGACATGCATATCGACATCGACATGATTGAGGACGACGGCGAAGAGGGCGAAGATAAAGGCGACGGCTCAGATCTACAAGATGGCGGCCGAGGCAAACCCAGACGAGCGCGCACGGCGTTCACGTACGAACAGCTGGTCGCTCTGGAGAACAAGTTCAAACAGACGCGCTACCTGTCGGTGTGCGAGAGACTGAACCTCGCTCTGTCGCTGAACTTGACGGAGACGCAGGTGAAGATCTGGTTCCAGAATCGGAGGACGAAATGGAAGAAGCAGAATCCTGGTCAGGACATCAACTCTCCGACCATCAGTCCGTCATCGCCGGCCTCGTTTTCGCCGTACGGATCCGCGTATGCGTCCGGACTTCTGTATGGACAATCCGGGTTACACCCGCTATTAAGCGGATCCAGACCACTTGGGTCCATGGGTTACCTTGGGCACCCGCATGGCTTCAACTCTGGCCAGTACAATATCTACTTCCCTCATGCCCCCTCGGCGCTTTAGCAGAAGTCACGTGATCACGCCGCCATTTTGTTTTTGCCTGAACTGAAATGATTGCCACAAAACCTGGAAAACTGATTTTTACCAATCTTGTTCATGCAAATGTGAGAAGTTCCATTGAATGGAATTTTTATATCTAGTTATGTTATAACTTATGAATGAATGTAATTTGAATGAATGAATTTCCGAATGAATGAATATTCACAATGCTTGTACCCATTTGCTTCTTATATATACCAACCATATAGTGCTTACCTTTGTTTCACAAATAAAATTAATAATACTATTTTTTTCTGAAAATCCATTTCTATTCACCGATCAAAATCCTCACATTCTGGTATCGAATTTTTTCAATAGCTAGTATATACATACGAGTATCTTCAAACATACATACATTATAGACACAAACCTATATCGCACTATATCTCAGATCACAGACTGCAAGCGGTGCCATCAAAGAGGAACATACTAAATAGCACACGCATACATTGCCATACACGCAACGCCATTGCAAGAGCAGCGGTTTCACGTACAAGCGGAGATCTCTGACAAATTGCATTTCAGCACCCATTATGGGGTAAACACCCTGATGGAATTATGAATGGGCCAAACGGCTTATCAGTTTGCACAGGCGCCGCTGCTTATTGGTCAAACAGCTTCGGAGCCAATTATCTAATGAGACAAGCTCCGTCGCGGAATATCCAAGATGGGTCCGCGATCGGCATATGGAATGATGCGTTAAGGACGAGGAAGGGAAATAGAACAGGAAGCAAATGGGTATTTTTGGTGACGTTGAAACCAGTTGCGCTTTAAGATGGATGCGCGTGACACACGTGTTCATCGTAGTGCGTCATGTTATCTATTGCATCCCTCCTCTTCCTCTTCATCTCCTTCCGCCTCACGCCGCCCCGTCCCCTCGAGAGCCACCCCTTCCGCCGTACCCCCTCCTTCCCCTTTCCCTGATCATAGGCCAATTTAATGCTACGCTGGCAGCGTTTTTCAGCACGCTTTACGGTAATCCCAAAGCGCGCACAGCCAATGACGCGGCCGACCGATTTCCCGCCTTTTGCTAATGTCGTCTGCTTTCACCCATAATATGCTGAAAAATGAGCTGAGAAATTAAAAGATGAGTTAAGCTGTTGAACTGTGAAAGCGAGCAGGCTGGCGTGAAATTGACGGAATTGTTTGGCCCTCTACTCGTCGTCTTAGAGCGCGCGAGCGATAAATATGCGGCCTGAGATCCGGCTGCGTTCTAATCGCCCATTTTTAGCGTCTTGGCGACCGCGTCTGGCTGCGTTCCATTGTGAAACACACGCTAATGAGCCCTAAAAGACCGATTAACGGTAGTTGGTCGTCGGGGCCAACGGAAATCCGCTCAAACGGCGTTATGTTTAAAATCGCATCAGTTATGGCATACCGAATCCCACGTCGACATTCAAAATGGCGGCTTGTCATCTGGGAAGGGAGAACGATGCAAAACATTACGTTGACGGATTGACCGCGTGGAATCCCCCTTCATGGCCGAATCTGAGGCTTGCTTGATCCTTTAATGGTTCCAGAACGTTTCCAGCCATTTGAGCAGTTTGTGACTTTTTTTTTTTTTTGTTCTTTGAAAACGCCGAGCGTTGATCGTGTAATTGACTTATGTGAAGCACCATCTGCGACAAGCAGGATGTCTGGAGATCTCCTGATCCTGCCTCGACCATTCCGCCATGCAAGATTCAGTCGCTGGCATTCGACGCTAAGTGAGTGTATTCATGTCAAAAATGTTATCGACGACGGTTAAGTGATGTTAGTCCTCCCGGGAGATGGGCGTGCAGCCTTTCTAATCCGTCCCCACTTCCGCTGCTTCCCCTCCCGAAATCCCACTTTATTTCTTTACCTCGTGATGTTTAACTCTTGCTTTCTGTAGCGTACATAAATTCCCACAGCCTCGCAGGGCCGACAACTCTCCCCCATCCCGCGCGCCACAATCTCAGCTCTGATCTGAACCACACACAGCTCAACGTCGCTCTTGAATTAACCCCGCTTCCAATCAAGTAATATCGGCCATAATCTCTGCTATTATTCCAGCCTCCACCAAGTGCAATCAGCCAGAAATCGCCTCGTAAGCGGATCGTAGCGGGCTCTACATCAAGGGTGACAAGGGGACGCCCCTCCCCCACGTGCAGCCAGCCCTCGAAGCGGAGATCATGAGACACGGTGCTTGATAAACACGAGTCAATTACCGAGCACTGTTGTACCGATAGCGCGAGGAGCAGGAAGGTCGAGAGCTGCTCTAAGAGGGGTTGACTGGGAGGGGAGGAGGGGCTGGCGGGGGTTATCTGGCGCATGATTCGCTGCCTGCTACATGATGCCCTGCGGGCGCCTTTAACAGACCTCGTTATGCGATGGGAACAATAAACTGCCGAGTTTCACGACCCGATTCGAATATGAGTGGGCTATATATAATGGCGTACAGTCGCAGAAATTGTAGCTTGATCTAAAGTTTATGTTCAATCAGTTCAATATGTAATCTCCCAAAACAAAGGTAGGAAAGGTCCCTGGTAAAAACCGGAAGTTGGCTTACGGTATGACGTCACGCTCCTCTTCGCTGAACGAGTGAATTGGTCTGAATAGGTATTCATGCGTAACTTGAGTCATCGCGATTTTGAGTTTCAAGCAACAAAGAATATTAATGACTTTAAAGTTAGCAGCCTCTTCCTCCGCTCCTTCGTTCAGCATTAAGCGCAGAACGCGAATTTAATTCGTGCTAAATTGTTGCCAAAATTCTTTTGAAATATTCATCCCATTATGAAAAGTGGCCGCATTAATTATGCTTTATGCTAATTGAATGCAATCAGTCCGCGATTCTTCACTTATTCGATTACGTAATAACTTAAGATGACGTCAGAGAATTAAGATGACGTCAGAGGACTCCGCGAAACCTTCAGATCCGTACAGGCTTCGCAGGTGTCAGCCATAATTGAACGCATAGTTCCTCGTATAAACCACCTGCATAGTGCTAGTATACGCATGGTGCAGTCAATTCTGCTCTAAAAAGGACCGAACCCGGACAAATTGCAATAACAGGTTTTTCGTCTGCATTCCTATGCGGATGTTTGCCCGGATTGAACACAATAAAATAAAATAAAAAAATAAATAAAATAAAAAAAAATAAAAAAATACAATACTACAAGAAGAGTTTCGCAGGGAAAGTGCTTAAAATCCGATAATTAATGACGAACATTGAGGCTCAATTGCTAATGCTCAAAACGTAAGCATATCAAAGTGAAGGGGACAGGACATACATGTGTATAGGTTTTCACTGTTTATTATAAAAAAAAAAAAAAAAAAACAAACAAAACAAAACAAAACAAAACAAAACAAAACAAAACAAAAACAAAACAAAGACCAACAACAACAAAAATAATAAATTACTGGTGACATCTATTTTTATTTCCAATTTTTAGGCTCAGTAGCTGCAACCTGCAAGTGAGTACATGTATTGGAAAAGAATACTCATCTTGTAGTTTTTTTTGTTTTTTTTTTTCTAGCTAAGTATACTGAAGCACCTACAAGCCGCACCCAGGTTGTACACCTAATTAACCTGCTGGTAGTCCTCTTCTTTGCAGCAGGAATTCATTGTTCTGGGATATCGTATCAAAAATATGCTTTGGGCTCGGAGAAGTCGAAATGCTTGCTATATTAATAACGACAATATAGATGCAATAATGTGTGACGTCACATGTCGACCCTCACCATTTATGAAATCCTGCGTTGCGACCGCGTCCTTTGAAACGGATGAAACTCAGTTGATCCTCATTAAGATCTCACATCATCGAAGAAACATCATGCTTGGATAGATACATGTATTTATAGGATAATTTCTGGAAAGTTTCGAGAAGTGCATTCATTATACGAAGTCAGGATTATTTATATTTAAAATAAATATTAGATTAGAAATAGATTATATATATATATATTTTTTATGGAGTCCATATGTGGAATACTGCATGCTCTACACCACAGATAGATAGATATAAAAGAAGACATTTCTTCAGAAAATCTTCCTCATTTTTAACACACATTTATTCTTATCTGTGTGCACCACAGTGTTAAATTGAATCGATTCGTGGAGTCCATAATAACATTACAAAGCATCGCCATTTCACTGATTTATAGCAACGAATTCTTCTCTACACTAGATAGGGCATAATCAGAGTGTGTCTTCCTCGTTGTTTCACCTGCATGTTTGCCAAAGGGGCTGGCCTCTGCTGCCCTTCGCGGTAAATGTATTCCCGGCCGCAAGGAGGGGCTCCGATCCAATCATTTTGGAGGCCATAAATACATTCCGATGAAGCAAATTCGCCGCGTCGCCAAAGTAGACCTCACTTTTTACAATTTAGCAACGTGGAAGTGACAAGAGCGAACCATTACGTTCCAACTCAATATTCATCCGCCAGAGGAAATCTCGTTATTTCTCATCACCACGAGATTTGATTCCCATTATTCACTATTACATTATTCAGAGAAAGTGTCTGTGTTATCAGCGCCCGCTTTAATCTGATAAGACAGTGCATTAGAGCAAATACCAGCGGGATAAAGTGCATTAATTGTGAGTATTCGTGGCTAGGGATTAACACGACAGCCTGAGAGCTCTTGGAGAGCTTTGTCTTAGGCCAATATGTCAAGTTTATGGAACGCTGAGCTTTTCTCGCTTCTCTGTGTACTGTTTCTGTACCTTAATAGGCTGTTATCTCAGTAATAGAGAATCATATGAAGATTAATATCCCTTGCAGTGTCTCTCATTCCTTTTATGTCCTCTACGGATCCATCTCTCAAGCAATTACAGCATCATGAAAACGAATTCCACGGAATCAGCGCAATTCTCGACGCAATTGTCGACGTTGCGCCGTCCGTTTTGCTTTTGTGTTTTGTTGGTACCCCCGTAGGAATCATAGAAGTTATTAGCTCCTTTCGAGTTTATCATGGATAATTGATGAATATTTTTGCAAAAGCTCTTTTCTTTCTTTTTTTCCTTTCTTTCTTCCGCGGCCAACGGTGATTACATAATTATTTGAGGATCCCGAAATGGGTTGGAAATTGGGAGTGGGAGGAAAAAAAAGGCATTCATAAATTATCATAAATTATTATGATTATTTTAGTCAACCAATCGCCAATCAATTTGTCCTCTTAAAAAGTGGCCATTCGCCCAGTGAAACTATTTGGCGACGTAAAATCGGAATTTCTTTTAAAATAATAAAATGTGTGTTACTAATAAATCAGCCTCGCTTTGATCAGCGCTTATTGGGTACCAAGATATTACGATGAATCGAGTTAATTCAGCGTCCTACGGAAATAGTGTTATCGCCTATTATTATTATTATAATCTCATTCGTATTATGTTTTTAATTTTTATACATTTTATTATGCATACAATTATTTGTGGAATTACGATTACGGAAATTTTTGCGATTACAGAAATGATATTGATTATTATATTATATTAATTACGGCTATAATCCCAAACAAATAGTTGTATATGATATAAAATATTAATTCAATATCGGTGCATGCATCCACGTATAGGTCCCTTATTTCTAATTTGAAGAATTATATATATATTATTTCTATATTATATTCATATATATATTATATATATATTATTTCTATATTATATTCACTCACAGTGGAGTTCGCACATAGCCATACTACAGTAAGTCTGAAGCACGTGCTGTTGCAGGGTACTCAAAAGCGGTATACTCGCGCGTCCTTGACCTCTGACCTGTCCCAAATCTCACCGGAAGCCCTTCGTCTAATTCCGGTCAGCGTCTTCCGTCTCTGTTTTCATTTGTCTCCTCGTGGCTCTCATAAACCTAAACAACAATTAACGCACAGAGGCAATCGCAACAGAGCAAACATCCATCGTCTTCAACCGGCACCAAAAGTCTATGAAGAAAGCCCCAAGAGTCTCCATAGACAGCCTCCACTGGGCATTAAGACAAGAACTGTTATCTTCAGCCGTCAACCTGTGGCCGGCTCACTCGGATAAATGGCTCTAAACGGCTCTCAAATTAAGTTATTGTTGGCTGAATTTGCCAGGGGCTGCTGGCGAGTAGGCCCACGGGGGCAATAGGCGCTGTCCGTCGGCCGACCGGAGGCCTTGGCTTGCTTAAGGCCAAACGAAGTGGGTCCCAGTTGAAGCATTCAACATTGATGCTATCTAAGGCGGTGGAAAACTGAGGGCTTAAGGTTGGCACTGGCAGCAGGGAGGATGGGGGCCCATCAACAGAACGATTTGCATTCTTATGCAGCGACGGCCGGCGGGTGCTAAGGCAAACGTAAGACCGACGACATGCTAGCCCTTGCTTGGGTCGCAATAACGACGTTCTATCTATCACAAGGCAAGATAAAGGAGCTGCCCTTGCCGGCACAAAGCCCCATTCGACGTCAGCTTATGCCCCATCCAATCTTCCCGCTGACTGAGTGAATAAGCAGCAGCACAGCACTTGATCTCGTTATTCGTCCTAATTGCTTCAGATCTACGCGATTATTTGCGGTCCTAAGCTTATTACGTTCCTAGCGATGACTGCCGAGATTGCCGCATCAAGAGGCATTGCTCTCGGATCAAGCACCCCTGATCACCCCCTCCGTGCCCCCTCCCCGCAGCCAAACGAATCATTTGATGCACAGCCGAACAAGCCAATTTAACATGGCGATTTCGCCCCGGCGTTTATGGCAACCGCAGCCCTCTGCTTGATTAAACTTCAGCCGAGATCGAAGTAGAGAGATCGAAGGGCGGACTGAGGGATCATAAGGCCTAATAACCCGGATCGCTATCTCACCGAGGAGCGGCCTCCACAGGGTTAATTCCGAGCACAATCGCCATTCACTGCGCCTCACTGTCTTTTGATATTATCGCCCAAATGAAGTGAAGTCGGTCTGAGATTGAAGACCGCGATAAAGCCAACTCAATTTGCCGCCAAATAACCGGGCGCCTCGTGGAACCACTGGGGCACAGCTATAGCAAGCCCCTTCTAACTCTTTAAGATACAGACCCCTGTTGTTATAACTACGAGACTGGATGGTGGGTTACTTTAATTAGGCTCTGGATGGACCATCAATTCAGGCTCACTGTGTAATCTGTTTCATAATCCACATTATAGCTAACGCCAGGAAGCAGTGCTTGGGTTTATTTTGTCCTATATATACTTCATACTCAGAAATCTCTTTCTCTGTTGCATCATCTGATGCACATGTAAGAGCAGTTTCCTATTTCGATGGCGATATCGAAAGACTAAGCCACGTGATCATCATAACGCTTCAGAGATGCCAGTGTCCATTGACAGTCAGTGAGGACAATGGTTCAATGACCGAATGAGGCATGTTACATTATGACAATGCAGCAGTCTGCGGCGGCATAACTGAGCTTATTGCCGCACGGGGTCGCCTGCGTATACAATCGCAGGACGGAC
>KB312243.1:369209-418285 GCA_000328365.1 Capitella teleta | reverse complement strand
ATCCATATACATTAATTTAATGTGCACCCGTATTAATTCAATCTAATCATTTTCACTCCTGCATAACTTGATCATAATCTCACAATTAAAGGCAGCATTAACCTGCAGCCACATTATACACAGATCAACACTGTTAATGGTCGTTATGCAACGTCAACACTGAACAGACGCAATCATAAGCATCGTCGTAGCATGGAATCCATTCCGCGTCTGGGCCCCCCTTTGTAAAGAAACTTGACGTGTCACTAATGAAATGCAGTTTGTCCCAGAGATGCACTTCAAAAGAAGAACTCCTCCTTAAATGAGGACAAATTGCTCGCTCTCATTAGCGAACGAGTCAGTGAGTAAAGTGTGCTTTTAGGCGCGGGGGGCGCCACCCTCGAGGGGCCATACGTCTTGATTTGGGGCGTGCAGAGGGTGCATCCCTTCGAGGGCTCAGCAAGCTCATCGCGCAATAAGAACTCGACGGGCGTAATGCCCGACCCAAGGTCCGTGGAGGCTCTGGTATTGTGGGGCAATAAGCTGGCTTTTAATTTCTGAATTTCTCCTATAAATTATCAATGGAGATCGCGGCAATGGAGGACGATTTGTTGCTGTGCCTGATGTGCCCCCGCGGACCTCATTCAGGCGCAGATTCCTCCTGGCGCCTTTCTTGCGGAGGTCACATTCATTTAGCGCTCCTCTCAGACCAGGTGCCGGATGGCATCCGCAAAGGAGTCGCCAATCCCGCTTTATTCCTTGCATTTGGGCCGTCAGTGCAGCGAGTGCGCTTGCAATGGAGGCGAGTAGGCCTGAGACATGGGCTAGCAACCGAGCAAGCCATCAACCAACATAGACATGATCAAGGAAAATTTTGATTTCGGACATTTCAAACCAGGCGTATATGTATACATACTATGCATTAAACAAAATGTCCACCTTGTTGCACGATATGCACTGTACCATGTTGTAAAATAATCACACAGTGCTCCACCCCCCCCCCCATCTCCGTCGGAATCATCTCTGCTGACTGCAACTGGATAAACGCATCTTTCAGCCATCATCAGTTATTCATCGTCCATCCAAACGGAAGAGGATGGCTGTCCGCACGTCGTCCTCTGAATGGTGCTTATACGAATGGCGAATAGCGACGAAGGATTCTTTTGGCGCAATGAAATCAACCGCTCGATCAATTGAAATCAAGCAACGAGGCAAAAGTTAACCCTTCTGGGGTCGGTGCCTCCTTCTGTATGCGCAAATTGAGGGCTGAGCGGAATTAATAGCGGAGCAATTACATAAAGTTTGCCGAAGGACCCTTAATATTGGGTTAGGATGGCCGCTTCGGTCCAAATTGGACGACCTATCAAGGCAAGTGACGTAAATTGCTCGCCGATCGCGGCAGAGATGCGGCTCGAGGTTTGTGCGTTAACTCGATAATGGGCATCTAATGAGATCAGGCGAGGAGCGAGCGGGTCTAAAAAGGCTGCCTAGGTTAATGCCATACACGGGCAGCAAGACGAAGAAGGAGCTCGTCAACAAACGGCTAAGGAGCTTTTGTCGACGCCGACAAAAGCGCCGGGCACTTCGCACCAACGAGATTATACGCACCACTCTTTAAAGTCGTTACTTGAGCGATAAATGGATGAGCTTGGCCGTGTGCTTTGTTGGGAGGGGGAAAAGAAGAGTTGCAGGTTACTGGTGTCTAACTTTGGAGGCATACAATGTTTAACAATCGGTGATATGCCGACTCGACTAAAAGAAACGATGCCATCATTATCTGTCCAAGATAAAGTCTATCTGACTTTGGACGTCATCTATTCCTCGCGACATTGGGTTATGATCTCGGAGGCAAGAAAACAGCCAGACACCATACAAAGACGATTTCATACAAAAACAGACCGTTCAATTAAATCGCCAGATGTGTCGGTTTATTCAAAGCAAATCCACACAATAATAAAGAAAGCACCACCCTGCATGCACATCCATTTCATTTAATTGTGAATAATTAAACGCCTGGAAATCTTGTGTAGTTTTTAAGGAAATATTGCCATTCTGGGTTGACGGAGGGAAACCCCCCCCCCCAGCCTGGAGTTTTTGGAGGACGAATGCACTCGCCAAAGCTGGTCGCCAGGCATGGTGTGAGGCAACTTGACCACGAAGTTATTTCGCTTCGCTACATTATGGAACAATCTGGCTTTAATAATTGTCATCTGGCATTCAATCTTAGCCGACCGTGGCGAGAGATTCGCTCGATTTAATATTATATAACATAGACAGATAGAAACACAAAAGACCTTATTCATTAAAATACATGTAATAATAATAGAACAAACAAACAAATCCGATCTATTGCTAGGTGTTGAACACGCGAGGAAACCTATGGCGGGATCCGCCCCTGGGTTAAAAACTCACGACACCAAATAGCAGCATAATTTAAATTTTATCCCATTGCAGCGATCGCCAGTCTGTGAGGGCTAAGTGTTGACAGGTCCTGAGCAAGAACGAGGCCACCTGTCTCAAGGTAGCCCTCAACACATGACCAGGGGTCAACCAGAGATACTTTATAGCATGGATTGATCGCTCACATTGGTATAATGTTGCCGAAGTTCGTTATGATAGCGACGAGATTCAAAGCGACAAAATACTTCCGGTTATTATTAATCGCGGCTTGAAGCATACGTCGAGATTGACAGTGGCAGCAGATTGCCTGATATATTACAGCAAAGTGGGAATTACCAGTGACACAAATCTAAAGCTTTTAGATAAAGTAATGGGTATTTTTTAAGCGAAGATTTGGAGCCAAAGTACGATTAGATAGTTGAGAATCAGCTCTCATCTGCAGGAATTGATGCATTGAAGATAATTTTGAAACAACAAATAGCGCTTTCAAGAGAACAGCAAACTCTGATTGATGTATGCAATCGAGATTTTTTAAAGGTTTTACTATATTAAATTATAACACTTTAATTAAAAATTATAGTACAACACACCTTATCATTTGCAGCCTATGATAATTATTTATTGTTCAATCCTTTCAATACAATTTCAATTCAATTCTCTGAGCTTCATGGACACTATTCGCCTTGAGAAAGCAAAGTATTTGATTTGAGTGGCTTTTAAAATTCTCTGCATCAATTCAATACAAAATCTCATAAATCCCAGTCATTCATGAGTAGGCTTAAAATGTTTATCGGAATTACAAGATATGCTATAGAGTAACTCTGGGTCAACAGCTTTCAAGAGACACACAGACTCGATTTCACAATGATTGGCGTAAGATGCTGCACAACATAAATAAAAGTACATATGCAATGTTAAGAGGATACAATTATATCAAGATGAAATGGTTATAAAAGAACTAAAAACTTGACACGTGGCCAGATGCGCGATATCATAGCATAAATTATAGGCATAATCCCCACTCTCTTCTCGGAGTAGCACAAAACCACCCCAACCTGTTTCTGTTCGATTACTAAGATTAGGCTCAGCTATCGATTTCTTCCTGAGCTAAGCGACAACAGGATCCAGAGGGCCTTCGACGAAAAATACCATAGCCGATTTGAAGAGACGGCTGACGGCGGAGACAGGCGAAGCTAAAGAAACCAACTCCTTCGAACAAGCAACAAGCCCTCAGCCTCTCAATTGCATCGGGCACCGCAACATCCGTGCTAGCAGGCATGGGGAATTCCTTGTAAAATTACCATCAAATTATTGTAAAACTTATATACCAAATATATAATTATATTTAATGTCTGTAAAGTATCACAAAAATCACTGATGCAATTATAGGCCTACATAAACAATAAAATAAAATAAAGCTAAGAGAGGTTTGCAGGTTCTCTCTATCGGCCCATTAAACAGACCTGCTGCCAAGAATGATTTCTCAAAAGTTTAAACCAACGCTGGAAAATATCGTTCTCCAAAGTGGAGCAGACATGGAAATGGAAATCAGAAATGGAATGCGCTGTCCTCCGGTGAATCTGGTAATCAGGATAAAAGTCATGCACAAAAGGGGGCAGTGGATGACTGAATCTCCCGTCACGCTCAGTCACATGGCAGGCAAAAACGAGTCAACGTCTTTCGGCCAGATAATAATTATTAAGCCCAGATTACTCCATAATTTGGCGAAGCGAATTAACTTCGCAGTAATTGCCATAAACCACGCCAAAAAAAAAATAAAAAATAATAAAAATAATAATAATAATAAATAAATAAAATAAAAAAGCATAAAAAAAATAACATAACCGTCTACCTGCTTATTTGTTAAGTTGTCAGGATTCAACCAGAAAATACGGTGTTTACTCATCAAGAGAAATGTGTGTAATTAAACGAATTAATATTATTACAATTATCGTATCATTGGCCCATTTATTCGAACGAAAAGCCTGTGTTGTTTACAGATAACTGTGCTGATATCAGCATATATCGGCACGGTAATCATAGTACATGAAGTTTGCAATTAGATGCCAGAGTACTACGCCAAGTATCTCTCTCCGCCAGACGCCAAATCGTGCGGTATAAGCAAGTACTATTGTAGGCCTAATTAACCCGAAATCTCCCTCTGCTATTAGCCCATGCAATGAAACCATGAGCGCCTCGGGTGAACCCAGCCATGTAATAACTCCTATCAGTAAACGCGTGTGCAGTCAGACGGACTCTTCCGGACGCGTGTAAAGGATTTTGACTCTGTTGATCAAGTCCCGTGGGATCTCCATAGCCACCATCAAGCCGTTTCCACGGCAACCACGTCGATGGGCTCAAAAATAATATATTTTGGGCAGATTTTTTTTTTTTTTTTTTTTTGGGGGGGGGGGGGGGGGGGTTCTTAATGTCACACAGTATGTATGATATAGTAGCACGGCACGAGTAATTATTGGCTCAATCTCTGATTTGATCGCATTCAAAACCTGGTTAGTTGTTGACTAATCGCTCCATATGCATCATCAGTCATTCAGTGATAACCGATAATCAATGCAGTGGACTTGTGTGGTCTGATTATAATTACTTGTCGAAAAAAAATCTTTAATAATATGAACAATGAATGAACAATAAATTTATAAAAAAAAAAAAATGAAAAATGAAAATTCGAGCTCGCCAGGACTCGAACCTGGAATCTTCTGCTCCGTAGGCAGACGCGTTATCCATTGCGCCACGAGCCCTCGATGAAATGAATTGGCACACAAAGATAACACTATCTATATTATAACAGATTAATTTCCTGTTGAGTACATTGAAGGCCTCTTATTCATTACGGACGGATGGCACCCCCAACCCACGAATAGAAAAGTACAGAGTACTAGCATCTGCTCACGTGATCAGATGCCGAACACGGTTAAGGCGAATCCCACTCCAACTCAGGCCGGCATGTTCCGACAGTGGCAGTTATTGTGAGGAATGGGGTGCGGTAGGACTATTGCAGAAGTTGCCTCAGTTGGTAGGAACCGTTTTCAGTGCTACGAAATTCCCCTCGACTTCCGTCGGCATCGCATCCACAAGAATGACATGTTCCGAACTTCCGAAGACAATTGCAACCAGAAGGTGTCTTTATCTTTGCGTCTGTTGAAAACCAAACGACTGATCTAACCGTTATATCATTGTTTGGTTATAATGCTACCCATATGAATGACTCACGGAGAATTCTTTACCCGTGAGTGATTGAACAGCAATCACGACGAAAGATGCTTCGCTCCTCATGTGCGAAGGGAAAATGATGTGGCGAAATCATAACGCAGAAGTAGCATTCGATGGATATCATAACGCACTCTACTTAAAACATCTTTGACGTAAGCAACATCGACAAATTGTACTACACCGTCTACTCGTACATGCAGTGCCGCCTGGGAAAATCACATGGATATCGACTCCTACAATCGCCGTCGGCTTTGTGGTCTGTGCTCATAGCGTTCTCTCTAAAAACACAATGTAGGCGGATGTAATTGTGCGTTATGATTATCGGTTTTGCTGTGGTCCACAGGCCAGCATATCCAATGCTTCACCACTTTTAATTGAATAGAATATTTGTGGCTGATAATTATTAGCACGCTGACACGGAGAAAATTTCACACTTGCAGCCTGGTTGCCTTGTGTGGTGGGGTAATCTTATATTGATACCCTTTAATATTATATATAATGTCATATTAACAATATTATATTATATTACTATTATAGGATCCCTAGGGTATTCTAATGGATTATCTCCTGCATCCTCATTTAAGCCTCAGATTTTCCGGGACATTTAATCCACATGAACCAGAGGGAAATTGTGTCGTTTTAAGCAACATTGACAAAATGAAACATTAACACACTCAAAGTCAGGTGAAGATAGAACAAAATTATTTCAAATAATTACAGTGTATTTGAGTATGTATGTCACATAAATATGGAAATATATGCTTGAAACATTTCATGAAAATAAATAACTACATACAAAGAAAATAATAATTTTATTCCAAAACAGGAAAAACTCAAACAGATCCCAGAGTAACCAACAAATTATTGCATGAAAATAAGACAAACAGATCAAGTGAGATCAAAAGCTCTTCAAAGTCCTTTGTTGAAGTACAGGACATCTGGAAGATTATCTCCGTAAAACTTGACAATTGCGTTGTAACTTTCAGCTTCCTTCTTCTTCAAAGTCTCCACTCGAATTTCACTGTAAAACAAGAAATCATTTTTTAACGTCAACAGAGAGGTAAATCAACGGTGACAAACACTAACCTTCTTTGCGGGAACAAAGCGCATGCTAAAGGCACCATGCCAGTCAAACTGGAAAAGGTATTGAAGATATTTGCCAGAATAAACCTCAAGATGAATATAAAGTTACTCACAAAAATCCTACACCGAGAGTTTGGAAAGGGAGATGCATGAATGTGTAGCGCATGAACCAAGGCTTCTTTTCAAGGTATTCCATAATGAACGGCAACGTCACTGACAGATATTATCATCTACAAGAGATCAGTGGCCTTTTGCGTACTTACACATTCCTGGAGCTGCCATAATTATTCTGGAGAGCACGACTAAAGAAATTCCTTTTGCAGCCGCCGTCTGGAATTTTGTTTTTTTTATATCACTGAGTGGACGAGAAGATTATCAACTCACTTTAGATTGCGCAACTTTATTATTGTTTTCATCGAACAATGAAACTCCTTCGATTAATTCGCTGCGAGAATTAAAAAAAAAATGTGAAGAGAAATTACAAGGAGAACGTAGACGTACCTCTGTCTAGTCATTGGAATATTCACAGCGTTGGCAGCCGCAACAGCCATGAACGGCACAAAGCGTTGTACAAGGGGAGGCGCTCTCTGACGAAATTATTTGAGTGTTAGCCTGGAGGACAGAATTGCATAACACACCTGAGAAAATAAAGCCTTGAAGCCGAGGGCAGTGACGAGGGCGCCAGATGTGGCAGTCAGATAGGCGGTGGTGATCTGTCTTTGGGCAAAAAAGAAAAAAAGTCCTTCAGACGATGTGCCTGAGAGGCGGTAGCACCCACTTGGTAGTCAGTGATGAGGCAGCGTTGCGATTGGTGTAATTGACGAGGGCGTTGAACGATTGATTGAGCCACTGCCAGAAAATGACGGCACCAGTTGTCCTGGAATGAAATATTCATTGCTGATATTTGCAAGACTTGAACACAATCACAAAAGCATTGAATTAATAAGAAAAGAAAAATAATTGATTTTTAAAAACCTGTAGAACTGCAGCATGCCAGCAGTGATAAACATTCCTCCAGGGACTTGGAAAGACATTCGACCGATGAAGTTCTGAAGTTCCCCAGAATCGGGGTGGAAAGCAGATGTCGTGAGTTTCTTAGCATACCACAGGGCTTCATCAGAGGTCCCGGCCGGCTCTTGACCTTCCCTGCAGAGGTCAATCGTGAAATGCATAATCCAAAAATCGAGAGCGCCCAACACTCACCTGTACTTCTCGATGAGTTCCTTCGCTTGGAGGAGTCCACTGGTGGACGTGAGCACCGTTCTGCAGTCGGTCATCCACGCAAAGTGCTTCAAACGGCCCACAAAGGTATCCTGCTGCCATCTCGGCTCATCGATCTGAATCCTGCCGTTAATCTTGGGAGTTTCCGTCATGTTTCAGTTGTGTTGCTACAAAGAGAAATTGGATTAAAATAGCACTGAAGTTATAATGATTAGATGTGAACACACTGGATGCAGATAAAACCAGTATACACTGTTGTTCGCTGGGGGCAAATTTGATAAGCATTATATGTGATAAGTACTCGGTATATCAAGATTGATATCAAGCTACATGTAAAAGGTGAGAGTTAGTTTCTGCTCAAATTTTTCATTGGAAAGTTGCATTTGAAAGATTTCATTTTCAACTTAGCCTGACCACCATTAATCACTTAATTTTTCACAAAGCTATCCACTGTTTTTTTCTTTTCTTAAATTTGTTTCAGCTCCTTATAACTCAGGATCCTGAAACAACTTAATATTTACAAATAAATGTAGTCTGAAGAGGTGAGCAGGAGTTAATCAAAGAACATAAGGTTAGAGGCTGGCTCCAAACCTCCTGTGGCCAGCGCAAAGCCGTTTCGAGGCACACTAAGCACTTGCCCACCACCCCTCCTTCAATGCATCTAATGCCACAAATATTTCAGCCAGCCAAGGAATTAATATCTTGATGTTCACATGCCAATGCTAAGCAACTGATGTGAAAGCACAGGTTGAGTCTTGCACTTTCTCGAGGCGGTATTGTACAGGTGCACGTACCAGTTTTCTGTTTGTGTGAATGTCCTTCTACCAAGCAAGTGTCTCATTCTAATTGAGTTAAAAAAATATGTCTGGAGTCTTATAGTGGTCAACAAATGTACAGATTAGCAAATTAGCAATGCATTCGCATTCAGCATTTCAATTTATCCAGGCATTCTGGCAGAAATGTGGGACCACTATGAGGACTAATCAAGGCCTTCAGTGTATGCATACAGAAACCACTTGGCCTTCAACCCAGTAGCAGTACATGCAATGACTCAGTGTGAAAGGCCGCTCCCTATGGCCCTGGCTTTCACTCGGCTACATGTAGACTGACCAGTGGGTTTGGTTCGTTGGGCGCCATTTGTATAATTGATCTGACTTGAAAGAAATCACCGACAACTGATGTGTCATGTCTTATGTTTATTTACACTACAAAATTTCGAAGGGCGGATTACGTATGTGATTTATAATGGTACAGTGTAGATTCGTTCCTCAGAATCGTGGTCGGAAGCGGATTAACGAAAAGGGCGGATTACATGACACAATTAACATTACAAACGATTCGTCCCTGGGATTTAACCGATTTTAGGGCGGATTATGAAAAGGGCAGATTATTATTATATGACAGCAGATTAACGGGGTCTGACTGTATAGACTGTGGGGATGATCTATTATCTATTATTCTATATCAATATGGATGATTATCAAGAGGCTGGCAACGAGATTAAATTGCATCATAATCATCATCCTCATCAAATGATCACCATCATACATCATACCTAAGCCCACAAGTGTGCCTGAAATATCCGTTTGCATAAATGCACTGCATTACAGATCAGTTACACTTGTGGAATTACATCATACCATGTATATCTTGGCTAATTATATCTTGGCTAACATAGTCTCGTTCCAAGACTCTATATTGATAATTAGATAATTAATCATCCGCACAGATTATCATTATCATGATCATTAAATGATTAGGGCTACTTAGTAGTTAGTTAAGTTAGTACTCGCCTATTGAGTAGCCTACTGTCCGCTACAGAATGCAATATGAATATCATATGTAATTCAAATAAATATGACATCGATAACAAGTTGAAGCAACGTGGATTAATCGACCGACTGCAGATAACTTCATTGGTGAGAACAACATACCATATGTTTTCCGCTTAAATAAGTATATCAACTGACTACTAGTAGTAGTACTAACGTTCACAAGGGTGAATGTCAAGTGAATTAACGATATAATTGTAAATATTTACTCAAGATAAGCGGAACTGGCGTCAAGAGCACATTCCTCTATTAATGAAGAAACAATTAACATTGCTTCCAATTTCTCATTACATTCGTAGTGATCGACGTTGATGTGGTTGCTTTCGTGTTCTTAATCGTAGATCATCATTGTTTAACGAGCAGACGACGGCCACATCACCAGTCGGAGCGGCCAACTGGGTGCTACACAATGCGTAGTAGATAAACGGCATCTTACATAAATTTAGATCAAGCTATGATTCCAAGAATTCATTACGAACATTGTCATTACTCCGCACTGGCATCAGTACTATCGTTCCTTGTAAATTTGTGATTCAGTCCCCGAATTAGTATACGGTACATCTGACCAAAGATACCTCATTAATTAATCTACATTCCTAAATGAAGTATCTTTGATCTGACTGTGTGGTCACAGAACACGAGATAAAGAAAGTCCTGAGATAAGGAAAGAAAGTTTTATTTCATAAACACATCATCAACCCAAAACCACCTTTTACACCCAACGGGGTAAATTTCTCTCTTTCACACATAACTCATTCACACATTATTTAAGAGAGGACTTGAAAGGCTTTTGGTTGGAAATTAATGATACAATGTACATTTCAAAGATTGATACAGGCAACAACGAAGAAAAGACAAAATGGCAACAGTTTCCAATCAGACATTATCAGAAGGAAGTAATTTGTTCTCAGGCAGAAATTTAATTTAATTTAATTTAATTTAATTTAATTACTTAGTTTTGTGAGTATTTTTAAATCAACAGCGTGTAAAAGAACAATGCACGCAAGACCAAACATCTTCAAGGTGTAGCAATTAACTCTGATGATAAGTTATAAGAGCACAGAGAAATCAATGAATTTTACTTAATATATTAGATTAATAAAGTGATAAAGACTAAACATAAGCAGTACAGATCTGATAAGATTGAAATAAAATTTCCATGACTTTAATCAGATTTTCTTTAGTTCAATCTTCATCTGGGATATAATGATTTGAGTAAATGTGATAGCAATCGTAGCATTTTAATTTTAATAATGATCAAAAATTGACAGGTGAAAGTGCGATTCATATCATATCTGGACAGATGGGGGAGTATTATTAGAAACAGTTTCAATGACTCAAATTTCAAGATTAATTTGGAGTATTAGAGAGAACAAAAAACACTGTAAGTCTTTTTGCCTAGCAGAAAAATATAAAATATAAATTGACCTGCAACTTGAAAGAGAGAAATAAAATTGGATTTCATATAATAATAATAATAATTATTATCTTCTGAATAATTATAATTCAAAAAAAAAAAATCAAAAATTGATGTCTCAAATTAAAAATAGGGTGAGAATTTCAAAGTGAACATGGATCTGCAAGAATAGCGGTTATTTTTGATGTCTAAGATGCAAGAATTTCTCGGAAATAATCGGAAGACATTAAGACATCACAGACTGAGAAGTTTACATGGAATGCAAGTTACATCGTCATAGAGTGTGAGAAATGCTCCTCTTCATCAGAGGAATCATCGTGATAATCCTGAAGGAGTTTGTGGCGTGACTCATCGGAGCGCTTCTGATGAAGAGGATCCTGATGGTACTCCCTGTGAAGGTTGTTGGGAGCTTTCGTCGAGTATGAATCCAGATAATCATCTTCGTAATATTCCTCGTTGGCCTGCAGCTTCTTGAATTCATACGCCCTCTGGTTGACCTTGCCTCTGTTGCGACAGCAGAGCAGCACGAAGAGAGCGCCGATGACGATCGCGATGGCCGACGCTGAAAAAGACCAGAGTGGTCAAGCGGTCATCCAGATCCGGTTCATACGTACCGACAACAAAGACCACGATGGTCGGGGTAACAGTGGACAGGCGATCCGGTCTTAGGGTCAGTTCAAGGTGAATGCTGGTGGTTTGGTTGGTTAAGTCAACCGTCTGCAAGAATGGACGCTTATTTCTTTGTCGGTTATGAGAATTAACTCTCACCTTAGTGAGGCTGCGGAAGCCTTTAGCGGAAACGGTGACTTGGTATCGGCCGGAAAGCAGAATCCTCCAGAAGTCTCCGCTCGCAGAAGTGAAAGTATCCGACAGGAAGCTGTTGACGCTCACCCACGCGTTCTCAATCGGAGCGCCTTTGTCGTCCTTCACTATTCCGCTGATTCCTCTCTGCGACTGTTCATAAAATTAGCATAAATCAACATTAATTAAAAAGTGCACGTACCTCTTTCAACAGCGCGATCATTGCTGGGTTGTGAGCATGCCACAAGTCGACCAGAGCTCCCTCTGCTGGAGCCACACAGCAGCTGGTGTACACCGTCAGAGACAAGCATTTGGTGCTCAGATAAACCCAATCCTACAAAAAACACAATGTCAACACGCAACAGTCTCCCATTCCATTCACCTGAAGAGTATCTGCTTTCGGTTTGAGCACTGCTCCATTCACGATTCCTTTTGAATAACGCTCGCCGTTGGCACCGCACTGTGGCGCCCCCTGAGAGAAAGCAGGGTGATGCTCAGAGTAAGCGCGGGCCAAGAACTGCAGGACAGGGTCATCACTGGTGGCGTGGCTCTCCCCCGTTGGAGGCACACGATCAAAAGGGTAAGAGACGACTTCAAAACCCGCTTGGAATTGGACGGAAAGTGCAAAGGAAACAGATTTGATCCACTCCATGATGGCTCTGGTTTCTGGCTGAATTGTCACATTCACGACTGTCTGGTCTACAAAAATAAAAATCAAATCACAATTTTCGCATAATTGCGTCATAATTGCAAGCCGTACCTTTGAAATCTGAATCCAAGTCAACGTTATTAGCGTTCAAATATCCTTTCTGATTGTCGCATTCTCCTCGCACTGCTCGTTCTGTTGCATCAGGATTCGGAGACGCAAGAACGTGAATTCGATTCCTCTGCAACATCTGGGCATGCAAACATTTTAACTTAGTCACAATGTATTTTGAGATCAACAGACCTGCGTGATAGCATAATCATCGCCATAGCGACGGCAAATTGACCACAAAAACTGAACGAGCAGCTCCTGATTGGCCAACTGGTTGCCATGGAGACTACCGATAAGATTCACTTCCTGTTTTCCTACGACATGTTGTCCTGGATTCTCTGTCAGTTCCATCACCCAGAGGTCACGACCTTCGACAGACTTGCCAATGCTGAAGACAAAGGCAGAATTAAAATAAATTAATTAATTAAATCAAGCAAATCCAACAATCAGTGAATACCTGTGCAATTGAGTGATACCAGAACAGTTGGCATGAATCTCCTTCAACTCATTCTCCAGTTGGACGAAATCATGGTAAGCCAACGACGCCAGATCTTTCTTCAGCACGGTCGGATTCTCTGCGATCGCACTTTCCGTCACCTCAACCAGATCGCTCGAAGTCTCGTATCCTTGAGAGAGAAGCATCGTGAATCGTTGAGTCAAACTTGGAAGTGGGTCTAAAAACCTAATTTGGAGACGATGGTTTCGTACTGGCCGGGAAGCATCATTTGGAAGTAGCGTGCATTCTGCGATAAGCGTTGTGTGTATTCTTGACCTTGTATTTCAACCACAGCTTCTGCCATTGGCTGTCCACCCTCACTGACCACTTGGCCAGCGATACCTGATCAACGAGAATGTAAACACATCCCGTAAAAGCGTTTATCAAGTAAAATACCTTGATGAGCTTTTTCAATGACATCCAACAAAGATTGCAAATTCTGCATCCAAAGAGCAGGAAGTTCAGACGGCAACGGGAATTTACAGCAACTGATATGAGCGGAAATCTGGAATAAGAGCCAAGCGTAACGCGCGACCACAACACATGTGGTGAGTACCATGAGAGTGTTGTGTTTGAAGTAGAGGTAGTCCATCATAGCGCCTGAGTGAGGATCCCACTGGGCTCCGTGGATAGCGCCAGTGGGGCTGGCGTCAGAACACGGTTGCAGAGCGGCCATGATGGGGTTGGCTTTGACGTACGTCTCGGCCATCAGGCGGTAGAGGTCATCGTCCTCGGTAGCAGCGCTCTTGAGCCCCATGCTATTGCGACGCTCCTTGTTCAGAGGATATCTGGTTTGCGTGAATGAGCGAGCGGTTGTTTTAATAGGGTGAGACCTCACCTGGCAAATAATCCCCCGGATTCTAAGCTGACAGCAAAGTGAACGACGTTTTCCTCAAAAAATGAATCAAGAACTTTGACTGAAGGTGACTGTGAGCCGTCATCAAATAAGAAGTCAAAGTTCTGTCCCGTGTACTGCTCGCCCAAACAGTCGCCTTCCGTTGCTTGTTTGTAGCCGTCCGGATTAGCAAACGGAAGAATGTTGAGGACGGTTGTGTTCAGAATGGACATCACTTGCTCATTATTAGTCGTTATTCCTGTACACAACAGTCATTCATGCGTGCATCTCAAGCATCCATTTAAACGCACCTTGTGTGAAATGCATAATGAATCTCATTAACATTTCTCCTCCCACCGGCTGATCTCCTTTCAATCCACCAATCAGTGCCACGTTGACTTTCTCATCACCTTTCTTAACTGACTTCTGATTGGTTAATTCCACCATGGCCAGCGGCGTGGTCAAATCATCCTGACCAATCAGGGATTGTGTAACATAACCAGGATATTTCTTTTGCAGCTCTGCTAACAATGAAGGTATGCTTTCAATAGCCAGATACTCATTTCCCTTCAGACTATCCACGAGGTTGAAATCATTTTCTCTCGACCAAATCTCAAGAGAACTGTCATCGAGCGTGAAATTCAAGACAACAGCTGCTCCGTTATCCACAGTCACCGACTGAGTCACCGATGTGTACCTGAAATGAATTCAGACAGTCATCGCGAGTCACGTCACCAAGCAACGCCACAAACCCTTTTTTGGAAGCGGTTACATCGTAATCGCCAGGTGCCAAGAGGCGCCAGAAATCTCCGTCATTGGCCGAGTGAACCACGTGTTTGATTCCTGAGACTTCAATACTCGCACCGACCAAAGGATTTCCTGATTTCTTATCAAAAACAAATCCCCGAACTCCTTTGTGGACCTGAAATTGAATATAATTTTTCCTCAGCAAACAGAGAATTCGTAAATAATCCTAACCTCGCCCATAAACGCAAGCAGAGAGAATCTGTTTGCCGTCCAGTAGCTGGGAAGGTGCCTGGCTGTGGGATACTTGACGCAGCCCAACTCAATCGTCAATTCAAAGCAATCGGTGTTGAGGTAGTTCCAATCCTGCATCCCGCCTGTGATAATCACACTCCCATAGCCGTGCACTTTTCTTGAGCATCTCCTACCTGCCACGCTGTACCAGTGTGCTCCATTAGTTATGCCTTCAGGGAAGTACTCATCATCCATACCGGTGCCAGGACAAGGATGGCCAGAGTGCATAGTGGCGTGCGCCTTGAAAGAACAAACATCTGGTGAACGCTCATGAGCAGGAGACGCACCTTTGAGTAAACCAGAGCCAGCTGCCTGAACACTTTATCGTCGGGTGACTTGCTGTACGTTGTGATGCCTCTGGCTGTGTCGTCAAAGGGGTAATTGGCCACAAGGGAGCCGCCGTGCAAATTAGCCGACAGGACGAACGGGTGCTGTTGCAGCCAGGCCATCACAAGCTGCGTCTCCAGCTCAGGGTGACTGTTTTCGTAAGTGGTGGCAAACTGGTCTGGAAAATTGCGATTCAGATCCCGATGGTGGGCGTTTGTTCTTCCTTTCACTCCTTGTTTGTCACCTGGAAAACTGGATGGTTTTAATTTGAAATTGAAGCGTTTGGAGGATGACCTTCAGTTGCCCTTGAGTAGCCATCCGGGTTCATCGTGGGCATGATGTGAATGCGCGTGTGGTCCACCATCGATGTCAGCAGGGGGTGCTGACCGTAATTCTCGCACAGCAGCTGAATGAGGTCAATTAGAATGACCCTGCCAACGACCTCATTCCCGTGCATGTTGCCGACGTACTTGAATTCAGGTTCACCTGAGGATTAATGAAATTAGGATTAAATTCTTAATAGCATTGCTTCCAATTTCTCACCAGGCTCATGCTGCCCTGGGTGGTCGGAGATCTCAATGACCCAGAGGTCACGACCTTCGACCGACTTCCCGATGGAATAAAGATGAGTGATTTTGGGATAGCGGCTAGCGAATGTCTGGAGGGTAGTCGTGAGTTCCTCGTGCGTTAAATGTTCGAATAAAGTTGGTTCGGTGAAGTTAAGAGTGTTGCGGTGCAATCCGTCGGCAAAATCATTGATGGACTCAACGAGATACTCGAGGGAGGACTCATCAGTGGAACTGCAGAAAAAAAAAAAAAAAAAATTTGGCTGATTGCTTCATTGTCTACCAGGAAACCGAGTCACCGAATAAATAAAATTAATAATGAAAACTGTGTGAACAAACCGTTTATTCAGCTGGTGAATTATACTGAAATGACAGTAAACAGCTTAAAAAAGTTAATCACACACATATGGAAATCACTGACCGATCAATGACGTCCAGCAGGTTAACATCCATATTTCCCGGTTTTGACGACTTCTCAATCCGGTTCGCATCAATCATTTTCATCAACCTATCAGCCGGTTTTTGAGCGAGAGTGAAGTTGACTTGTTTGCCACAACCCAACATCTGAATTGCGTCAATGGTCGTAGGCTGATACCTGCAGAGCAACAACATGAGTGGTTGCAAA
Source organism: Capitella teleta (assembly GCA_000328365.1). Classification (NCBI taxonomy): domain Eukaryota; kingdom Metazoa; phylum Annelida; class Polychaeta; family Capitellidae; genus Capitella; species Capitella teleta. The sequence goes on along the minus strand of KB312243.1, from coordinate 401,677 downwards.
ACAAACCCAATACAAAGAGCGAAGAACTTTTAAGTTTGAATGAAGCTCAGTGAGGTGATGGATTTCAATCCCCCTGCAATTACGGTTTGTGGAGGGTTTTAAAACTTTTTATCATTTTATTTTAATCCAAGTGTTCCTGGGATGCAGCAGAACAATTGAAACCCTCAAACTTAATGAAGCCGAACACTAATTAAGATTCAAGGAGCGAATGACCGGGGATACTAAGAGATCCAAGGGACAACACAATCAGAAAACGTCAAGAGTTCAGTGAGTGAAGGAGAAGGCAGATGACTCACCCGTCAGCCTCAACAGTCAGGCTGTAGGTGCCTGGAACAAGCAGCCGCCAGTAATCCCCAAACTCAGATGACGTCATGGTTTTGTCGATTCCCTCCACGCTGACCTTTGCACCCTGGATGCCTTCTCCCGTGACGGAGTCCGTGATGAATCCGTGAATTCCACAGTGAACCTATTAAAAGATCAAATTAGATATAAAATGAGATAACAGATAGATTAACATTGGATAATGGTAATGGTATGGTAATGGACTAATGGAGAGGATGCAAACATAATTTCAGGGAAGAGTCATAGCAAGATCAAAAATTCAAAATGTTTAAGCACTGCATAGAAAAAAAAATAATTCCAAGGTCTCTTTGATTACCATGTAGTACCCATACCATCATAGATACAAGCCACCTGTTTCAATAAAATATTTATAAATCCAAAGCTTAACTGCGCAACTTTGTTTACGATGAATTTTCATATCAGAATTTCTTGTTCTCACCAATGACAGATGCATGCAAGCCATGCTTCATGAATGAATAGTGATTTTTAACAACAAAGAGTTATGTTCGCATTGAGGTGATATAAATGATATAATGAAAGCTTTCTATGGATTTTATTACAAATCTATAAGAAAGTAAATTATCAATTCCCTGGATAAGCGTACATACATACAGGGCTAAGCTAAAAACATCCTCTAATTGCATTCCATCGATTTTCATAATGCATTTCATATTGATCAATAATATTGAATGATGGAGGTAACAACAAAGAAAAATGGTTCAGTTTGTCTTTTGTTTTTTTAAGCCTTATTTTTCATGATTTATGTTGACAATCACACCAGAGAACACACAATTAAGAGTAATTAAGTAATTAATCACTTTAGGGTAAAGAATCAATAGGCAACACGGGTGGAGTGCAATTTACAACGTTAAATGCAAATGTGCACATGCTGTTCTGGAACTGCCATTTGCAAATGTAAATGTAAATCATCAGCATTTTATTCATGCAAAATTACTTTGCATATGCATTCTACACATTACACAGTGTTTATACAATCCCATGAATGAACAAAAAATTATGCTAATTTATTTGAACACAGATATTCAACTTAACAAGGGTATCTTTTTTTATTATTAATGTTTTTTGTTCAATTCAAGATGGGAAAAATTGCACAAACACTTGATGAATGAATGTAAAGGATTCTGTAAAAGTCAAGGGTCATTACAAAGATGTTTGCAGATGAGTTGCATCAAAATTCAAAAGAGAAGAAAAATTTAATTTATAAGCCAACACTCTTTATGTACAGACGAATACGTCAGAAATACGTTGGTAACAGAATTCGAACTAAACGTATATAATTATATAATACCCAAATTTGGAAAGTGTAAACATCTAATGAATAGTTCTTGAGTTAAGAGCTATTGATTTCATATTAATTTATTAAACAATGCCAATGTCAAATATGTGATTATAATAAATTAAATTTAGAATCTGATTAATGAGAGTAGACACCAGTGACTGAGGTTGGACTGAAATATCGAATATTTCAGCAATATTCGCATTTACAGTTGGACATAGAAATCAATGCCCCGCTGATTTTTCCTTCAAAATCCCTCATCAAGTGAGAGGTTTATTTGAGATGTTTAAAATCTCACTTTCTTCTCGCGTTTGACTTCATATTGTAGTCATGTCATAAAATAAATTATCCTATTGATAACAAAGGGAGCCATCGAGTGAGCAGATCTTTCAGCAGTTTGAATAAAAAATATCTTGCTTAAGCCATTCTAGCTATTCAACCTGAGGGAGAAATTCATATTTTGAATATTATTCATAGCTGACCAAATTATCAAAATTGCACTCTCGTCACTCATAGAAGCCCATAGACTCGATCAAAAAATAAATAAAAAATTAAATCCAACACTTGAATAAAACATAATCACACTACACCTAACAGATCCTTTGCAAGAAATTGTGGCTGGATTTTACAAAACGCATTTGGATCTCAGGTGAGTAAGGTGAGTTACTCACTTGTTCCATGAACGAGAGCAGTGACTCTTTGTTCAGGTCCCAGAAAGACTGCAGCTGATCAGCAGGGGGATATTTGCAGCAAGACAACTCGAGCGTGATCTCCATGCAATCTCCCTCCACATAGTTATAATCCTGCATGCCACCTGCAAAGTCAAATAAATCGAAATACTTAAACAACACATGACGCAAGACCTGAGAGTTCTTACCTATGACCTCGTACCACTCGTTACCGTTAGTGATTCCATGCTCTGCTTCAAATTCATCGTCATCACACACATGTCCCGTCAGCATCTTCGGATGTTTGTCAGCGTAGACATGAGCCACCTTCTTGAAAACAGCCTCATCGGGTGCTCGGCTGTGATAGCCAGTAATGATGTGCTTCGGCGAATCGTCGTAGCCGTAATTAGCCACTACAGACCCCCCGTGGAGATTCGCTGATAGCACAAAGTGTCCTCGCTTGATCCAATCCATCATGGCCTGAGTTTCTGGTTCTCGTTTCTCACCCACGTCGTCTTCAAACTGATCGGGGAAATTCCTATTCAAATCCACGCCGTTGGCATTCGACCGGCCGGTGACGCCCGAGCAGTCACCCACTCGCGCATTTTCAAAGCCATCTGGGTTCATAGACGGCACGATGTGGATATCGGTGCTGTCAATGAGCTGTCTCACACGAACATCAGTTTCGTAATTCGTCAACAGATACTCGGTTAAATAGATCAACATTTGACGGCTGATGACCTCGTTCCCATGCATGTTGCCAACATACTTAAACTTGGGTTTACCGGGTGCCCTGGAAACAGGATCGCTGGAGATCCGGATTCCCCACATATCTCGGCCTTCGACACTTTTCCCGATGGAACTGACAGTAGCGATGTTGGGGTAAGTTGAATTGTACTTTTGGAAAAGCATCGTGAGCTTATCGTAATTAATGTAACGTTTTTTAGATAAGGTTCCACTGCGAGAATTCACTGGCGCCTGCGCTACGACGACAGATATCGCCAGCGCTAGCAACACAGATGTTATTTCCATCTTCAATTTCTTTCGTCGTCCATTGCTAGAACAGGAACCGGAAGTGGGCAAACGGCCTTGACCTCTGCATTGTTGGTAAACAAATCCAGCGTACGTTCTGATCTGAAGGAAGCTGTCAAGTTGAGAGGAGATGCGATTATTTTCGCGAATCCATCTGTACGAGGAAGGAACAGAACTGCAGCAGAAGTTCTAAGGTCCGAGAGTGCTCATTATATACTTTACATTGAATTATTCGGCTGCCACCCCCCTATAATATATGCCATCCCTTAATTTATATCATAATATGTTAATTGCTCATTCAGTCATTGTATATAAAAGAAATTACACCTACATATATATTATATAATCATGCTATTGTCCATTGAATTTCAAATGAGTTAGGGTAATTGACGATTTTAGGTGATATGAATCTTGAATGTGGAATTCGCGATCATAACGCACCTCTCTTAGGCCTAATGGTAATTGTGTAAGGGGAGGTGTGTACATCGGTAATTAGGCTGACGTCAGCCTTCTACTGTTTTAATGGCATATAAAAGACATATACACATCGATCAGTGTGCTTGGTCCATCGATTACTATATAAAACAAAACAAAAAGCAAATCAACAATATGACTATACCTTCAAATTTCATTTGCATGATGTTGCAATTACATAGCAAATTAACGCCCTCCTCGGAATTTTACTCTCTCAGCTGAACTTTGTTTTATTCTCACCCCAATAATCCAAAACATAACCACAGCACCACACCATTTATTAATGATTGAATTATCCATAAAAATCAATCCAACAATATAAAAGCCGAGAATTACATGCTAATAATCAAGGCCTAAATTAATAATTATAATTTCAAGACCTGTCAAAGTCAATCAAGTAATTAAGGTATAAAAATGATTTCAAAGCCACGTCCATGCTTAGAATACTGAGCTATTAATTGTGTACATGTCTAATTATATTCGGTGTGAACTGACAAATTGCGCCTTTAATGAACGTATAATTCACCTTACTACTATATGCCACATGTCACCTTAATAATGTGCTTCTGGTCACAGGCAATTTAATAGCTTCTTTAATTAGGCCAAACCCTGGATTCAGTCGTTGTGGCACTTATTGTTATTGTTAAACGTGTCTGCTGGCCTCTGCATGCCAATTAGGAATGTTAAGGAAATATTATATAAAGCATAAAATGGCCGTGTAGCCATAGCTACAAGGCTTATACTGGCTAGGCTTATTTAAGACGTAAACTTGCATGTATATCATTAAGCTGTCGATTGAATGCACAATTAATTGCTATTTTAATCCTCAGATTGCAAAGTTCAAAGTTCGGAATGTGATCGATGTACTAGTACACGTTGAAACGTTGTTTTCTAATTCAGTTGATCAATGGTGTACTTGTTATTTGTAAGTCAGCTATCTAATCAGAATACCCAATTTAATTGCCATTATAATTTGGTTGTCATGGTAACTTCAAACTAGCTAGCTCAGTCTTACGTATGGCTCTGTCTTCTGATCGAACGTCATCATTATACAACACTCGATTGATTTCTTAAGAATTTATGTATTTCTTGGAATAATCTCAAATGTTTTTTCCTTTCCAGGAGGCCAGTCAGCACGACTCATACATAGCAACCAAAATTAAACCCAGGATGGGTTTGGCTGTGCTACTCTTCGTGCCAAATATTATCGGTAAATTTGAGCTAAAAATGTTGACAATTCGATGCATGAACTCTCTCTTTCCTAATTTCCTTGCAACTAATGTCCATGCGAGAAGTGTTGAAATCCGATCTACTTATTGCACTTTTATTTATTTTTAGTACATATGTAGCCTACAATTTGCATGATTTCATCAACTTTATTTGTATACCTATGTATCTCTTCTACTTTATCATAATTGTGTGGAATTATCGCAGGATATGTTCGCCTGATTCTGCTCATTGCCTCCTGGTGTTTTTACGATTCACGTCCTTTGCTGTCCATTAGTTTGTACTGTTCATCTGCGTTTCTGGACGGTCAGTACGCTTCATTGAATATTTGAACCTTGACCTTTGCGTTCATCTTTTTCAGCCGTTGATGGATTTCTCGCCCGAAAATTGAATCAAACATCAGCATTTGGAGCATGGGTGAGAATTGGGTTTGTTGCTCGTATTGTATTCAAGCATATTGAATCATGATTCAGATCGCCCTATATAGGCTATTCTTGATATCAACTGTTATCAACTCAGTTTGCTTACAAGTGATAGGACTGATATCACACAATTATGCTTTAATAAATAAGGTCATTTTGATTATAAACATGAACACACCACATCATGTGACATGAATGGCGATTGCCTTTTGTTCATTTCATCTTGTTTCAGTTCGATGTCGTCATTGACAATCTGGGGCGAGGGATGATCTGGTGTCGTACATATCATGTGAGTTTTCATTTCATTATCATTTGCTTTTAAACCTGATAAATTATTCTTGATCTCAGATTGGATATCTAGTCTCGTCACTGGAGTGGATGACCTTTGCGTGCACCCATCAGAGAGGGGCTTCCTGGAAGGGAGTTAATCAACGTGACCCTTGGCTGGTTCGTGCCGTTATGGCCAACAGTGAGTTATAATTATATGCTCATAGAATTGAGATGAGCTGATTCTGTACAGCGGGCGTTCATTTTTGTCCATTGCAGACTTTCGCAATCTGTGCGGAGTGATGTCTGTGGGGAGTTTGCATGTTCTTCCTGTCTGGCTCTTCTGCGATTATCACGGATTGCTGACCAATTGGGCGATCCCTTTGGCCGTGCAACACTTGGTCATTGGTCTCCTGGCTGCGGGTCGAGCGATGTGTGCCGCTGTTGAAGTAAGTACTCGACATTATTTTATTGTTTTTGCTCAGAATTTGCTCTCTCTCTTCAGACTTGGTTCATCTGGTCTCACATCCAGTATTTGTGTTCTGATGAAGCCAACCGCCCGGCAGCTGCAATAGATGCAGATGACAAATAGACTCAATATTGGCTATTTTGTATTTGAATTAGTTCTTATAATCAGAGCTCACAAAATTTGTCTCAGTGAGACTAAGAACCAGTTTGGTTCCCACTGTGTTTATTCCATGGATGAAATTGAATCACTGGATTTGTTATGTAACAACATATTATGTAAAAAATCTCATATATTCATTTATTCATACATTATTTCGTTTATTACTTTACTATGTCACAAACATTCCTTCTTATATACACTATAGTAAGTTCTCAACTTGATGTGAGCAAATCAGTTTTTTTAATGTTTTCAATTTCATATTTTTTTTTCATTTTGCAGCCTATGACAATCACTCAACCCCACGGTTGCCTGTTCACGAATTGCCTGATAACATGCATATCATTTTCACAAAACAATTTCAAATATTTTAAGGATAATTACTGGCCATGAAATATTATCAATAGTATTTTTATTTTTATTTTTTTGCAAAAGAAACTGTCAATTTGTTTATCTCTTGTAATAAATACTTAATAATTTCCACATTAATTTGAAAAACATTAAAACTTGCATAGAATTTCTGGAATGTTTTTAGTGATACAGTGTATTGGATGCTTACACAAGTCACCGCAAGAAAAGATCAAATTCTATGATTATTTACTTCAATTATTTCCTGATAAAAGCTGAGAAGTTGATTGGTCATTGTCTAGAACATTCTAACAAAATATTGATCAAAGTTTTTTTTGTTTTTGGTGGCCTTATTCAACCGTGGAATCCTGAAGCAACTAAGGCTTATGTGGTCCGAGGAGGTAAGCGGGAGTTAAGTGCCTTACCCAAGGACACAAGATTGGCGGCTGGCTTTGAACCTCCAGTGGAGGCAAGCACGCTAACCATCTGGCCACCACCTCTCCGTGCAATAATCTCTGTTCAATTTCCCCGTCGTGGACTGGCGTCATCGAAGGTCAGTATAATTAGGATATTCTGAACTTTGATAATGAATGCATGGCATATATTGCATTTCTTGCCCCTGTGATGATCGTGAATTGTATTTATATTACCTGTTATTAGGAGTTTGTAATAAAATGTTGAACACATATTAATCTCTCTAGTCACTGATGTTATAATGCGTATACCTTTCTTGATTTCCAAAACTGAAATTCATCTGGATATCTCGTTCCAGGGCCGCATTGAAAACAGTCGATCGATAGTAAGATTCGACTGGCCACTTAACTATTATATTAATAATATTATTAATTAACCATTGTTGACTAATAAGTTGTTGCTATAGTCATGTCTTCAGAGGTGCTCTGGGTTTTTTTTTTTTTGTTTTTTTTTTTTTTTTTTTTCTGACAACTAACTTGGCCACTCGAAGACTGAAGAGTGTTGAGCCGCTAATTGAAACATTGAGCCATTTGGGTGTTCTGGTGACTTCACTGGCGTTTGAGCAAAGCGCTGGTTAGTAAAAGACAATTCCAAGCGTTATTAAACATACTATATACATGTCTCTCCTTGAGTGTTTATAGTCTGTCTGTTTGTCCGTCTGTGTCAAAATTTGTTGGCGCGAATTGGAAAGCTACTTGGAAAAACGGGCGAATGACACCAAACTGCAGAGGAGCATATATAAGCAGTTTAGTTTTACCCATTGAAATTACGGGGTCAAAAGTCAAATGTCAAGGTCACAGTGAATTTTAAAAGTTTCAAACGGGGTCGGCCCTAGCTCATTAATTATCTGAGACGTCACGGCTTTGTAGTTTACATCAAACGATTCAATGCAACGAGATGTACAACAAAACATATCGCTTTAATTAATGGCCCTAGGTTGCACCGTACGTTCTTGCGTATTCTTGCATAATAGTAATTACGAAATACCCAAAGGCCAATATCTCAGTTGTTAGGCACGCTGTGGTATTGAAATTTACACAGTACATTGTTAGCATATGCATCTCACTACATCCGAACATTTAATTAATTACAAGGAAGTTCAAGGTCATGGTGGTAATTAAAGCAATTAATTGCATAAATCAATTAGTATTACATGTATTATTGTTGGAATTTTGTGAATTTTAATATTTTTCTTGGTAGAGTGAAACATGCGTTGTCGAGCTCTCCATTTTAGGCGACACTTGGCCATTTCTGCGCCATTTCTCGATTTTTCTTATCGTTTCTCTGTGGATTTCGCCCAATTTTTCTCGTTACCGACTTGGCCGAATAGCACCAAACTACACAGGAGCATGGACAGTTAGGTTTTACATCTCCCATTGAATTTTTTAGATCAAAGGTCGAAGGTCAAGGCACAGTGAATTTCCAAAGTTTCAAACTCATTCATTATTGAAGCAAGCATCTTTTAGTTTACAGCAAACGATTTAGTGCTACAATATGCGCAATGACGACCTATTACTACGCCAGGTTGCACGGTTCTTGCGTAATCTTGCATAATTGTAATTCCGATGCCATTTCTGCGCAATTTCTCAAATTGTTTCGATGTTTCTCCTTGGATTTTTTACTTGACCATTATTTGCTTCACTCCTTGGAATTTTTGCTAAAAAATTCTATACAACAGGCTTCGACTGACTCCTTGTTACAGTTGTTTTTTTATTTTTATTTTTTATTTTTTTCTTCTTCTTCTTTTTTTTTTTTTTTTTTTTTTTTTTTTATCGCTAAGTTGAAAATGGAAACTGATAGAAATTGACAATTATGGCGTTAAGGGATATAGTTCATATATAAGAATAACAAATAAGAAAAACCGAGCCAGTTTGTCGACAGGATAAGACAACTGCAGTGAATATAAATTACGATTAGGTAAAATAAAGAGAGCTAATAAGTAATATTTGGCAATTAAATGAAGTGAATTAGGGAAAAACCCATATACATGTACTCATGTAGTCCATTCATTAAAGGGTTTGACCCAGACAAAATGGTAAAAGAATTTATTCATGTACAATTGTTAGCTATAATTCGACCAAAAACTTTCTGGGTAAACTTCGTTTAAAATCATTGGCACTCAGGACAGTAGGACGATCGATCAGAATATAATTATGTGCTTATTTATTATGCATGTAAAAAATAGTTCTTGAGCAATGACAAAAAAAAAGTGAAAAGTAAATGAAAGCCACGAAGAAAAGGGTTTTTTTGGTTTGTTTTTTTTTTTTTTAACACGAAGAAGAGGCATAAAATATATAAAATAACAAGAAGAAGGGCAACAACAACCACAAAACACGAAAAAGATCCCAAAAATACATAGAGAACACGGGAAAAGAGGCGAAAATTGCATTAAAAAAAGACGAAAGAAAAGTGTGTGCTTAAATTAAACTCCTAGGCATAAGTGCATTGTTCTTTTTCTCATCCATGCAAGGATGAGTGACATGGGTCTAAATTTAATACCGCGACGTTTGACTGCTGATATCTTAAAGGGATGGGGAACTAAATTTTAAGTGATGTTGTATTGACTCATAGCATCAATTGATAGCATTCCGTGCCAAAAACACCATGCCTGGATGCAAGCGTAAGGAAATAATGCATTCCGAATATCGGGGTTAGCATTGCGCCTATGGGAGAATGGCTTCCATTGCGAAGTATAGGAGGCAAACGTCAGCTGATGGCTTGGTTTGGCTGATGGCTGATTGGTCCCGTTCCCCTCGTGAAGCTATCGATTTCAGCCAATCAGAGCAGATCATCTTCGCCATAAAAGGACATCTCTGTTGTTTACGAAACGAAAGCGCATGCGTGGTGCACTCTGGCTGACCTTTATACTGTTTCAGGATGAGAAACATGGTAGGTGTCCTAGAAAATCGCTTGTTAAAATAAGAAAAATAGCGAAAAATATTTTTTTTCGCGCCTGACTGGTGGCAAAATGATTATTCTATCTATTTCCGAAAAGAAAATAAAAAAATATCCAGGGGTTTAGTCGCAGGACACGCTGATATGACGAGGCCCATTGTAAAAGATGGGGAACTCGGTGTTTCATCACAGCGACTGACGTCACGCCTAGTTAGCAATATATCTCCCGCGAAATCGTTAGCGATGATATTTCTTGTGTAGGCCAGGCATAGGAATCATTTTTGGTGCATCAAATAACGACTCAAAGTCCATTTTTAACCAATTCTCCCTCCCTTTAAGTTCATTGGAATTTATTTCCGAAATACGTATAACCATCCACAGAGGATTCATGATGATCTTCGGTTACATCGTGTGGAACTATTTTCCACTCTCCAACCCTCTCCACTTTCTCCTCCGCCATTTCCCAGACTCACACATCTGGGATTCTTGTCAGCCTCTTTCCCTCTTTAGAAATAATATTTGATATTTCAGAATCATATAGTATACTCCCTCCAGGTGGCAGTCCATGTGGGCATATCGATTAACGGCGCCGCCTTCAACCATTGATTGGTTGGATGTCTGTGTATCTGGCCATTTAGCCGTTAGCCAAGCAGCTGTGGAGAGCACCCAAGACTCGAGAGTGTTCAAGTAGCCACGATTACATATTTGTTCAGCGTTGCCGGGCTGTGTCTGATAATCCAACGGTGCAGCTTCCGACAATGAATCCAGTCATATATTGTTATATGATCTCTGCTTCATCAAATTGTTCAATTTGAGTTTGTAGAAATCCAGGTCGAAGACGTCATGTCCAATCCCAGAACCCCTCGTTTGTCTCAACCCTCAGAAGGACGTCCAATCGCTGCCCGACATCAACTTACCCGACGTGGCATATTACGGTGTTTTTATGCCCCGTTGCCCTCTTATCGTTCGGCTCAATGGTCCATCATCGGGGCTTCTGCTCCGTCGGTGATTTGACTGTTCAGTTCAGGCCTCTCGGGACATTGTTGTTAGATATGGAAATTTCGGTTGCAGCGTTATTGAAAGAAACGAACAAACGGTTGTGAAAATATATAAAGTGCCTCTCGTCCAATTTTCATGCAATGGATCTTCGCGTCCTACAATTTCTAAGCGCCGAAAAAAAATGTGATCAAAATGTCATACATAGGCCTATATTTAAATACAATTTCATGCAAGGATTTACATGTATTCCAATGAAAGCATATATCCGACTGTGTTTAATTATAGGGTCAATTAGCAGCATCAAGTATTTCGTTAACGGCTCAAAGGATTTCTATAGTTGGGCAATCCTTTGATGTCTAATTCGCTGCACTGAGAGTGAGCTTCCATCTGATTGATAGCGATATCCCAAGCGACGCATTCATCTAAACCTGAATATCAATTTGGAGTTGGCGTAATTGGAGATCTCAATCATATCGAATCTTTCATAATTTCATAACGCCCCGAAAAAGCAGTTCTGTTTCATGAACGCTATGACTCACGATCAATATCTTGGCGAGTTTACATTGCATGTAATTCCTGTGACTGGTTCCCTAGCCATCTATAAAAATGACACAGGCACACACCGATGCCAGGTACGTGGTATCTCATTGGCTGCTATTTATAGTAGCATTTAGTCAACTGGTCGTATTCAGCAAATACTGTGAATTCATTTTCACTCGCTTCGCCTTGTGAGCCATCTTGAGAATTCCGAGTGACGTCATGTGAAATCGAGTGAAATGGTTGTACCAAAATAGGGGTGAGTTTTCACCGGTGTGTGCCGGTGCTTCTTTTCAGTAGCGCCTGAGACCAGTGAGGGTGCCGCCCTCATCCATTCCGAGTTCAGTCTCAGCTCAAACAGAACTCCTCAGCCAACCTCTGACAACCTATGAGCCCTACGTATATCTTCCCTACATAGCCAATCTTAGCGTTAGCCTTTCTCTCCCTGAACCTGCTCCATCCAGTACATCCACTCTCTGCTTGAATGCTTCCATTCCTCTCATTCAGATAAGTTTTCCCGAATGCAGTCTGCTCCTTGTGAGTCCTCTACCCGATTTCTTTCTTTCTCCGTCTTCCAAACGAAGGCTCCTCCTCCGTACATGATCGTTTTGACCACTACTAACGTTCCCTCCCAGTCAAAAACAGCATATTTCACAAGGCCCGCCACCCTAAGCAATCACAAGCGTCACAACTAACGTTATGATTACCAACGAATACTGCGATTTCTCATTCGTGACGGACCTTATGATTTTTACGTTTCAACCGGAGCAATATTTTGGATAAGAAATAGTAATCACATCCGGTTGTCTGGATTGACAATTTGACAGCCGCTGATTAATATAATATCTGAGCTGAAGATAGCGACGTTGCTGCCGTCGTTTCTGGTGAATGCATTTCTTTGTTATTCACATTTCTCACATTTTCTCCTTTTTTTCCTTGCTCTTTATTTTGTGTCTCGACGGACTTCTTAAAGTTCTTGTGACTGTGAATCATTGAATGTTCATTGATTGAATGATTCATTGATTGATTGATTGAATTTGATAATTTGATTCAATCATGATGATTGTCAGATTGATTGAATGTTCGATGATTGACTCATTCAGTCATTGAGTTTGTCTTCATTTGATTGTCTTTGACTGAAACTTTCAGATGATTGTCTCATAAGCAAATGACAGTCTGTGAGAGATCCTTGATTCCTCGGTATATCAATTATAACCATCCAGATTTAATTTATTACCAGATCTCCATCCTTTTAACAATCTTACAATGACCGTATCATTAGTATGACTGACTCACTGATTGAGTGACAAACATCTCGACAGATTGATATCACAAGTTTACAACTGAACCGTTTCAGCACCAACATGGCAGAGGGAAAGGCTGTTCGAATTGGAACCCTTGTTGAGGTCATTGGCAAGGGTTTTGTTGGCACTGTGGCTTACGTAGGCACCACCCTCTTCTCCAGCGGTAGGTCAACAATTTAATCCAATGCTTCAACCAAATATCTCTTCTCCAGGGAAATGGGTCGGTGTAGTCCTGGAGGAAGCGAATGGGAAGAACAACGGAACGGTTCAGGGGAAGAAGTACTTCTCCTGCAAAGACAAGCATGGAATCTTCGTTAGACAATCTCAGGTAAACGGATGATGCACCCCGGTTTTTATTTTGTTTCACTTTCAGCCACCTACACGCTTATATATTCCATTTGTTTCGTTCCAGGTGATAGGACATGTTTTAGTAGTTTTTATATTTTGTTCCTGAATATGAAATAATGGAAAATACTTCATTTTTCAAACGATTAAAACTTGGTCAATCTGAATCATGCAAATTTGAAAGAAATTTTTTTCCATTATTTCGTATATATGAGCATCGTCAATTATATGGTGGTGTTTTACTGTTTTTTTGTATCAATGTCAATCTGTTTTTGGCTTTTATGTGTTCTAAAGCTTAGAATGCATGATGTATGGTTTTATACGCTGATGATAGCACATCCTATTAATGCTGACTTTTGGGTTTTGGGTAACAGAAATTCAGTTCGTACGAGAGTTGATATTCTTTCTGTAGCGGGTTTCATGATTTTTGTTTGTGTTTTCACTCACTCTATCTGGCTTGAGGGTAATTCAAAATCGATTCAATACCTTAACATTTCTTAAATGAAATTTCCTTATTAAGCGCTGAGCTATTAGTCAGCTTGTTAACCATGTTATTTGAATTCTCTTCATTGGTTGATAGATAACAATTTTGGAAGGCTCAGGATCAGCAGGAGGGCCGGTTGTGAGCAAAGTAAGTCCATCAAGTTACTCAAGGCCAGAAATCAAGAAATATGCGCTCTCTGCGTACAAACAAGATGCTTACATCAAAGATTATCATACACAGGGGCCTTAAGCGTGTTATAATTTACAATGTTTTCTTCTCCTTCATTACTTATGTGACGCCGCACACCAAAATGAGTTGCTTGTTGCAGCGTGGAAACAGGGCTGAAGTCAAGTTTTGAGATTATTTTTTTGTTGTGGATTCAGATGCATCAAGATCTGAGCTATCAATTACATCAGCCATTAGGTACAGTATTTATTATATGTGATGCCAAAACACGCACTAAGTCGCTAAGCCTTGAGAGATCAGATGGTTCAAAATGTTGATTTTCATGTTTTGATTGCGAAATGAAGAAAAATATCTCCTCTTTCCTCACATACACAAGAATGATGTCAGTCTGTTATCAATAAGTTCTTTTACTTTGTGCATTATTAAGCCTATTGTATTGACAGTTGGATAATTTTGAATCTTTGCCTATGTGTGGGGTTGACCCGTAAACAGGCTGTAACCTTTGGACTACTGTTCCGATTTAGATCGTTCTTGCATCAAACAGAAAGGATTTGTATCAGCTATTAGGAGGCATTAAAACCTAAAATGTGACAATGCAACTTAGTGTTGGTTTCAGCGTCACATATTTGACTACAAAAGACTCATCATCAGGACAATAGACCGATAATGTTTGCTTTTCTCTGCTTTCAATTTCTTGACGGTTTGTTACTTCCAATTTCTGTAACTGCGCCATGTTTGGAGATAATTTCAACAAATTTGCATCAGTGTTGGAAATTGATTCTGCTACAAAATGAAAGTGGGAGGGTCTTTGCAACTACTCATTTCAGTGTGCGGTGTCAAGTATTTGTTCTCCGTATATTTCATAAATTCTAAATTTCAATCGATATTTGTTATTTAGGGGCCCTGTGTAGTGCGTGTTCAATGTGTGAACATGATTGATGCTTGTTTTTGTGGGCACTTTTAGAGTTTTGACTAATCTTCTCCTTGAATTACATTTGGATTTTCTTTCAGAATGCTCTGCTGTTCCACTAAATCTACTCGAATTCTCACTTCTGACCTCATATTCTTACAACGTGTTTCATTAATATTCACTGTTCTTTTGGATAAAGGTTGATTCAACACCGTTTAAATCCCCTTTAACTTTGATACTTGATAATATAACTCACTGATCAAACCGTTTTCATCTTGTTGGCTTGCTTTATCCCAGCACTCTTGTTCAAATCAATTTTCAATTCTTGTAAAGATGAAAGTTCTCGAAGAGCCAAGAAAAGCTTCAGTCCGAATCAAATCAGACGATGCTTCTAAAAAAGCCACGGAGCCTAAGGCTCCTGCACCAAAATCCGAGGGTAAAAAATTCACTCAAAATCTATCCTGAGGTGATTGTGCGCTTATCCTGTTCATATCATCATCACCATGGGAACGGCTATGCTCCAAGTGGGATGTGTATGATTAGTGTACAGATCCCTTTGTGTACATACTTCTACATATTAGCTTTGCCTTTGCATGTGCAGCTCACGGTGCTGGATGAGTCACAAGCGGAACCAGAGTTATCAGGAGGCTCCATCAAAGGGTCATCAGAGTCGCTGACTTCCTCAATGACGTCCTCAATGACGTCCTCAATGACCGAGGTCAGCATGCGCACCCCTGGACCTCCGAGGACGGCCAGCGTAGAGGATCTGGCTAAGAAGAAACGGCTGTCGTCCTCTGGCTTGAGGGCCCCTTCCGCCGGCCGAAGTAAGTCTTGTCGACCAACTCTGTGCACGTTTTTCTCGGACACGATTGTTGTTTGTTGTGATATTTAGGAATTAAGATTAAAGTAGTGAAATATGAATTGTTGGATATGAATTTGCTTTTACTCAAAGAGAAGCTTTTGATATTTCAGCTTCGTCTTATTATCTAGAGACGTGTGCTGTTTGGATGTAGCTGATATGATATGTTGTTCACGTTAGCATTCAGCAAAGCTTTTGTTTGTTTATATTTGGTGTTTTTGTTATGTTTTTGTTTTTGTGTGCATATTTTTTTCTGTTTTCTTCAAAGGCAAATTTGGAGGCTCCTTGCATAGCCTACTCCCAAGAGGTATTTTATAGGTTTAGCTGCACTAAAAACAAAACAAAGATCAATAAATCTCACTGTTAATATCTTTAATTTGCATGTGTAATAATTCTGTACATACCTCATGATAATTATAACCTTTTTCCTTCTGTATATAAAAGAACTGAGTACTCCAACCAGAGTTAAAAGCGGGATTAAACGGCCCGTTGAAAGTAGGACTCCCCTTTGGAAGAGAGACTTGGGATTGCAAACAAAATTGAAGCGAGGTATTTGCACTGACGCACCACAGCGCAAGCATCTCGTTCAGTTCCACGGAATCCTCATCTGTTGCATGCTCTCTCGTTCTTGCGGTGCTGGCTCATATCAAATTCTGCACTCATACCAATCATCAATACTCACAGGAGTTCAATTGACTGAATCAATTTCTCACGGTATCTGTTTACATGTCATTTGATGAGTTGCTTGTCGTCCAGGCACAGAGAATGTGGCAACCACCCCCAAAGTTCCGTCCAAGGAGTCATCTCCAGCCCCTACCCCGACCCCAGAGGCGCCGCAAACCAAGATGCAGGCCCCCAAGGAACTTCCCAAGAGGAGGGAGAGCCTCAAGACCTCCTCCTCCTCTGAGCCCCCTCCCATCATGCAGACCTCCATGCAGACTTCCGCGGTGGATATCACTTCAATGACACAGTCGATCAACGAGAAAATGGAGATTCTCGAGCAGCAGCAGGAGAACGAAGGATTGCGAGCCGAAGTAAAAGATCTGGAGGAGAAATTGCAGACGCTGAAACTGAAACGAGCCGACGACAAAGTGAAACTGAAAGAATTTGAAAAAGTCAAGATTCAACTTCAGCAGGTGAGGAGCAGTCGGGATTTAATCTCAGAGAGCTGTTGTTCAATTGCTTTCTTCAGCTGCAAGAGTTTAAAATTCGCATCCAGGATTCGCAGGCTGATCTACAGCGGCAGCTGCAAGTGGCCAAAAGGGTTTGAAGTTTTTGATCTGAAGAATCAAGAGTTTTAATCTCATTTTCTTGGTTGTAGGAGAATAAGGATGTTGCTGAGGCGTTTGAGCGCTACAAGGATGAAATGTCGGATGTCGCGGAGACCCTGGAAATGGCGACATTGGATAAGGAGATGGCCGAGGAGAAGGTTTGTTCATTTGTCAGCGAAATGATCGAGAGGGTTGAATTTTTCATATTATTTAAATGAATTTGCAGAAATACATCTTGTGCATTATAGAAATTT
Source organism: Capitella teleta (assembly GCA_000328365.1). Lineage (NCBI taxonomy): Eukaryota > Metazoa > Annelida > Polychaeta > Capitellidae > Capitella > Capitella teleta. The sequence continues at coordinate 384,457 of KB312243.1, read as the reverse complement.
GTTATGGTATGATATGGAGTGAATAAAAAGATTTGTTAATGATTTTTTATACGCTGAGAATGAAATAGAATTTATAAATCCTCAGCATTTTTAAAATTTCTCTCTTATGTTCTTTTGTAGAGTGAAAGTTTGCAACAAGAGGTTGATTCACAGAAAGAAAAAATCGAAGAATTGACGTTGGATCTGCAAATTATCAAGGAAGAAATCGAGAACGCCGGTAGGATTTCTGTGACTGGGCTGATAATTGACTGATGTTGAATTGCTTGTGATGGTCGTTCAGGCAGCGATGGAGCTGATGCTGGTTACCAAGTGAAGCAGCTTCAGCAGCAGAACGAACGACTCAAAGAAGCGCTCGTCAAGTGAGATCATCCGGGGTCTCCTGTTCTTTGTTTACGTCTTTTGATTCCAGGCTTCGAGATCTGTCAAACGCCGAGAAGCAGGAGACTCTGCGTCTGCAGAAGCAGGTTGAACGCCTGGCGCAGGAGAGCATGCTGTTCTCTAAGGACAAGGAAAGGCTGCAAGCCGAAGTTGAGGTCTACCAGGAAGAGCTGATTGAGCTCAAGGAGCACGTGGACGCTGCGCAAGGGGCGGAAGAGATGGTCGAACATCTCACGGAGAAATCTCTGCAGCAGGAAGAACGACTGCAGGAGTTGGAAGAAGAGAAGGCTGATTTGGAAGCATTGTGTGAGATGAACGATGAACTGCAGGAGACTGCGAGGGACACGGAGTTGGAGCTGAGAGAGGAGGCTGAGATGTCGCAGGCGCGCGTGGCTGACGCTAACCGCAGAGTGGAGGCCATGCAGGAGAGCATTGCCGAGTACGATCGCACGATCAATAAGTTCCGAGAGCTGGTTGCGCAGCTTCAGGTGAGCGTGGCAGTGTGTGCGAAAGACAATGATTTTTTTGTTTTTTTCTCAGGATGCCAATCGCGAATTGCGCACGCAGCAAGTGAGCGCAGATTCATCCAAACAGGAGCAAACGCCCACCATCGAATTCGACTTCAAAGCCAAGTTTGCCGAAACGAAAGCCGCTGCGAAAGCGATCGACATGGAGCTGCGTCGCCTGGACGTGCAGCAGGCCAACAGTCATGTGACCTACTTGTGCGCCTTCATGCCGGACAGCTTTGTGAAGCGGGGTGGCGATCACGATGCCGTTCTCGTCCTGTTGCTCGTGCCGAGACTCATCGCCAAGATCGAGCTGCTGATTGCTCAGATCAAGGAGAAGGTGAGTGCACTGCAACTCCAGTCGCTTTAATTCCTTTGTCGTAGTTTGAGATTCCCGAGGCCATCACGAGGGAGGAAGTTCTCAAGAGTCACCGCACTGACGGCTACAGCTTTGCAAACGGTTTCGTGCACATGTTATGTACGCTTCTGAGCGTGCTAAAGCAGTACGAGAGGTGAGAGAAATGCGGGGTTTTTTTGCTTTTTTGATTTTGATCTTTTTTTGACAGCGCTATGAACCAGTGCAATATTGATCTCTTCCTCAAAATTGGCACCCTTTTGCCGGAGCTAGCCGTGCATGAGAAAGCGATGGATTTCCTTATAGAGGCATTGCGCAAGGACCAGGTACGTCACTCTCGGGAAATCTGCACTTTGCCTTTGAATACTCATTTTTCAGTTGGATGAGAATGTTTCTGTCGAGGGCCTCGATAAAGCCATCAATTACTTCAAGGTGATGCAAACACGTTCATTTCTCAATTATCCAGGTTTCAACCCCTTATTTTTATTTTATTTTTCAGCACTTGTACAGTGTACATCTGTCTGGGGAAAAGATCGACTGCACTAATTTGATGTCCGATCAAATGCGAATTTTGTTGGCGGCAACAGACAGCATCAACATGGACATTGCTCGCCTCAAACACTCACTTCAAGTGAGCTTATAAAATGAAATGATTGAATTGATAAGAACTCTCAATTGATACCAGTCAGGACAGGAGACCAGCGACATTTCAATTCTGTTGCGCGACGTGGAAAATTGTTCCAATGAAATCAAGATGGCTGCAAGGAAGGTGAAGAAGTTTTGTCCGAAGCGTCTTGCGCTGTCGTTCAACGCTTTTCGTTTTTCTCAGATCAAGCGGAGAATTCCAGTGCAGGACCCAGGCAGCAGTGCAACACCACTCAGCTTCTCATCTGAGGTATATTTGCCACCCTCTTCTCATCCTGTTTCTCATCCTATTTCTCACCCTCTTCTCATCCTATTTCTCACCCTCTTCTCATCCTATTTCTCACCATCTTCTCATCCTATTTCTCACCATCTTCTCATCCTATTTCTTCTCATCCTATTACTTTTCATCATATTTCTCACCCTCTTCTCATCCTATTTCTCACCTTCTCATCATATTTCTCATCCTCTTCTCATCATATTTCTCATCCTATTTCTCATCCTGTTTCTCACCCTCTTCTCATCCTATTTCTCACTCTTTTCTCATTCTATTTCTCATCCTTTTCTCACTCTCTGATTTATCCAACAGGTTCAAGATGAGCTCACCTCCTGCTCAGTCGGCATGACAAATATTGTGCGCGTTCTTCAGGAAATCTCCAAAGCAGCCATTCAGCAGTTGGCCACACTCGCAGGTCAGAGTTCATTTGTGTTATGTAACCTCTGCACAGAGTACTTTTGCACATTGATAAGTTGTTGATATGATGATGTAATAATATGTTGTGTGTAATTTGTTGCCTGTATAAGATTATTGGGTGATGGTTTCTTCTGTCTCAGCATTATCTGATAATGAGCCCTATGAATATTCATTGTATTATAATGAGCCTCATGAATATTTAAATCTCTTGTACATATATACAGGAGAGAAACCAGAGGAAGAGGCGGACCAAGGTTTGCAATACGCATGTCTCGCTCTTTTCAGTATTCTCATCTATGTTTTTATCTTTTCTCTTCTTTTCTCTCTTCTTTTCTCATCATTTTCTTTACTTTTCTCTTAAACCATTTAATCGCCTTTTGTAGCAGCTACTAACACTCATTCACGATTCTTTTTTCCATCAAAATGTGTACAAAATATCATTTTTCATTCCTGGCATTTTTTCTCTTCATTTTTTGGGGCGTTTTACTTCTTTCTTTTTGTTTAGATTGCTCTGTTGCCTGACGTTGCTTTCTCTTTTTTTCTCTTTTTTTCTCATTTTTTCTCTTTTTTTCAGCTCCTCATTTGAGCCCCTAGTAGCAGCTATCGTAATAATCTAATTTATTCAGTTCTATAATTGCTGATTTTAATTGTTATACTGAAAATGTTGAAATTTTCGTGGGTCGTGAATATTTCCATTATACTTGATATGAAAATGGCCAATTATTTATAATAAAGTGATCAATATTGTGTGAGAATTAAGAGTTAAATTCATGGAAGGAGCTCACTTGTATGTAATATATTGTGTAGACTATTGTATCGTTTGGTGATCAGCATTTAAGACAGGTGCTTTTACATGTCAGCCAAATGACACAACACTCTCTTGGCTATCATGAATTAGTTCTTTTACTCCCCATCTCTCTCATGAAATCCTCCTGAATTTCCTTTTGTATGAATTTCTTTGGGATTTTATCATGAATACGTCTTATGCATCATCGTAATGCTTGTCATCCCATCAATCTTATTGCTGTCATTTGTCGCATCAGAGGGCCAAGGACTTCAGCCGAAGAAAATTGAAGAACTCGCTTTCCAGTTCTGCGATCGCATTTACGGGAAAGACGACAGTGGTCCTTACGACACTCTGAGGTACGTTTGTCCCAAATCTCGATCCAAATTCCACAAATTCATATTCGGCATTTTTTTTTCGATTCCAACTCTTCTTCAAAATGCATAAGTTATATAATAATATGGTATGGAAAATTACGCACAATATAATTTGATATTATTCCCTAATTGAAGTGGATTTTTCTGTTCTTCCCCAGGCAAACGTGCACGGAGACGAGCTCTGTGATCAAGAAAATAGCCACCGCCATGGAGAACGGCGAGTATGACTTTGATGGCACCCAGGACAAGAAGGTGAGAGAGAGATCGCATTGTGATTCTTTTTTTTCTTTTTTTCTTTCACGACTTCTGGAAATGTTTGCGTTTTAACCGCGTACTTCCACGTCCACCTGAAAATCTCAATAAATAGAATATTTATTTACAAATGCATTTATTTACAACATTATTATCTTAAGATTAGTAAAGAAATAATTTTAGATAAATACGGGAACATTTCCAGCCAAGCACTTGCACGTTCAAAGCTGTTTTCACATGAGTGTATCTTCTGTTTTACATTGTCTTCATAAATGCTTCTCTGCATGGTCTTTCATTTTTAACGTGTCGCTCTGGGTTTTAAGTGTTTGACGTAGCTTTTGCCAGTCGTGAAAAATCTAAATTGTATCGTCCTGATAATTCTGCAAATTATATTTTAATACTTTTTATTCATTTTTTTTTTTTCTTAAGAGAGAAGAGGTAGGCTTCATTGTAGATTTGTAAATTTGTTTGTGTCTTTTAGATTTGTGCTATTTTCTGCTCAATTCGTCCTTTTTCTCACCTTTTTCTCCTCCCTCTTCTTGTTTTGCTTTGCTTTGCTTTTCCGTTCATTTATTTTTATTTTTTTTGCTGCTTGTTTGTTTGCATAAATTTCTCAATTTGCTGATTAGCTTCAAAATAGATTACAAGCATTTTGTTTTTCAACGCTAGCTTTTTATATAAACTTCTTCATTTGTTTTATGCTGGTGCAAATAGTGAACATAATTACAGCTATTTAAAGGGCTTCTAGTGGTGTTACTACAACTCTGGTAATCAGATCTCACGAACGGTTTAGTCAGAAATGACTCAACATCTCCATTCATAGAAATATACAATAAACAGTGAGGTTTATTCCCATCAAATCGATGGATATCCGGGGCAGAGATGTCTCTGTTGAGTACCCTTACGTAAATCCTTTCGTTTGTTATTACGTGTACTGCCATGAACAGTAGCACGGTCTCTCGCATACACACACTTCTCTTGCGCAGCCAATCCCTCCTGTTGTCGCAAGAGCTCAGGCCGTCAAAGCGGAGTTTGCCGACAGCGAGAATCTGAAGATCAAGTTAGAAAACAAGGACGAGGCGATTAAGGACCTCAAACGACAGCTCAGAATCAAGGTTGGTCTCGCTCGTATCTCTCTCGTCTCATCCTCGTACCTCTCTCGTCTCATTCTCGTATCTCTCTCCTCTCAACCTCGTATCTCTCTCCTCTCATCCTTGTATCTCTCTCCTCTCATCCTCGTACCTCTCTCATCTCATCCTCGTATCTCTCTTATCTCATCCTCGTACCTCTCTCATCTCATCCTCGTACCTCTCTCATCTCATCCTCGTACCTCTCTCCTCTCGTCACTTGCAAACCAACAGCAAGAGGAGATCAGTGAGCAACAAGTCAGGGTCAGTTTGATTGAGAAGAAACTGGAGAACGCTACGAAGGAAGGAGATGACCGAGTTGACCGCATTCAGACCAAACTGGACGAAGCACACATGTCGCTGAAGGCGAAAGAAAAGTTTGTCTCGTGTTTTCACCAGTCGTTGATTCATTTTTTTCTCCTCACAGGGAATTTGAGGAAACAATGGACGCCCTGCAGCAGGATATCGACACTCTGGAAACGGAGAAGATGGAGCTGAAGGAACGACTGAGGATCATCTCCAAGAAGAGTCTGCTTGAAGGCCTCAGCCGCCAGAGCAGTCAGTCAGGTATAGCGGGACTTCTCATGGAAAAAGCAGGTATAGCCTCAGCACTCTTTGTCTTTTCTTCAGTTTGGTTTCGCTTTCTTTTTCTTCTTTTGCTGTGTTCTTAATTTTTGGTCTTTTTTTTTCTTCTTCTTTTGCGTTTTTAACATTTTTTATGGCTTATAATTATGAAACTAACTTCTTATATTTGCCGTAAATTCAAGTATTGCTTCACTAATAATCTTCAGTAGTTTCACGTAATAAAACCGGACCCGGTGAAAGGAGGTCCGAGTTGCTTTGTAATCCCTTTAAAATTCAACGCCCTCTCGCTTTATACATACCGGGGTAACAGCCATTTGCAAACACATCCCGCTCTGCAGCTGTGTTTCACAATTAACCTCTCCTTGTTTAGTTTCATTCTGTTCACGTAATTCCCTTATTATCTTCCTTAACATTTTACTCTCTCACAAAAATGGTTTTTGGATATTTTATTTTAGTTCAAATTTTATTTTCTGTTTTGTATTATCATTTGCTGAGGCTGCACCAATCACGTATGGTGATTCCATGATGACCAATGCTGGAACATTTTGTATTGGTGAATTTCAATTGACGTATCTCATCATTCATTTCAGGCGTTAGTCCGGCCGTATCTAGCACCACTCTGACGTCAGTGAAGGATTCACCCATGCTCATTGAACAAGTGAGATGTCGTTTTTTTCATTCCATACCTCTGGTTGTCACAGAAGTTCATTTAACCTGAGCCACTGTGTTGAACACTAGTTTGTGTTGAATGTTTCGTCTGTGTTCTTATCTTATCTGCGTCTGTTGCTTATCTTATCCTATATCTTGTTTCGCTCTCTCAGATCGAGAGTCTGAAGGATGCTCTTCACGCCGTCAAGTGTGAAAACACTCGCTTGATGGCTGCCAAAATGAGGGTGAGCCACACATCCGCATTCACGCTGCTCTCTTCTCACGTGGCATGTTTTCCTCAGGAGCAAATGTCAAAACTTCCTCCCCTTGTTGTGCCCAGGAAGAACGTCGGATTGGCCCACAACACCGGCCACGTAAACATTGCAGACACAATGAATGCAAGTTCTGACGGAAGCCACAACCTGCAAAAGTTATCAAAGGACACGTCGCAACTGCTCAAGGTGCTTATGAGAAATCCTCCCTTCCAACATACCCCAGTCAATTCAGCTCAATTTAGGGGTCAACCTAGATATAATTACAACACAAATGGTTTCTATTGCACGTATTGTGGGGAAATGACACAGCGCTTAACATGCTAAAAGTCTAAGTGAATCTCAATGGTGGATCATGGTCAAAATTGATGATTAGTGATACCAATGGGACAGAAATGGAGTATCACGGTTTGCTGTTGTTGTTGCAGGAGCTCTACAAAGTCAGTTCGTGCCCCAAAGTGGTGGACATCAGCAGAAGGCGATCAGGTACAGCGTCCCTCGTCAAGTGATTGCATCCACAGTGTTTTATTTTCACCAATAGGGGTCACTCCGGTCACAGAGAAGGCTTCACCAATGAACCAATTGGTCGAATCAACGGCGAATTTGAACGCGCTGCGGAAAATGACGACAGAGGTGAAGGTGGAATTCCTCTTGTTCTGTTTTGACGTCTTGTGTTGCAGCTGCAAGTGCAAGTGACCAACATGTTGGCTGCCAATTTGAAAGGCGGGCAAATCCGCACAGACTTCAGCGCCTTCCCCACCCCCTCCTTCGCCAAGGTCAATTATCCCCTCGTGACCCCATTCATGCTTAACTTTATGTTTTATCTTCCCACAGGCTTTGCATGAGCGGTCAGCTGACACCCAGTGTTTGGGAAGGATACAGCTGCCGGCCAAACAGGGCTGCCAGGGAATGACCATTCCAATACACCTCGGCCCTCAACAATTGAAAATGGTTCACTCGAGAATTGTTTCTTGAGTGCATATTTTGCATTATTATCTTAATGTAATAACATCTTTAGCTTAAGTTTTTCGGGGCAATTACGTCGTTCTTAGGTTGCTGTACTTCTACGTGGCTATTCATGTTCATGTATCTTCTTTGAAAGGTAATTTGTTATTTTTTTCAAAGGTTGACGACAATGTAATATTTAAGCATGTTAAGCCAATCAATGGATGAGGTATTATTTAAGTAAGAATATTTCTATGTATTTTCTCTGCTCCTTGAATAAATGTCGCTATCTGGTGCTTCGGATTTCGGCTTGTCGTAATTATTTTTTATTAACTTTAATGAGGTCACAGTTTTCATCACTCTGATGTAAATCTAAATGGTTAATCTTCAATATGAATCCATGCGACAGAGAAATAAATTGAGTCTCAGTGTGCCCATTTGGGGGAACGGGATTGAAAAATAACAATGACTGTGAAGTCATATATGACTGCAATGAGAGTGCAGGCGAATGTGTTTAGTTATTTCTGTGCATGCATCTAGCCTCCCTCGCTAGCAATGCATTGTTGTCCTTGAGGTCCAACCGCGTCTGTTTTACTTCATCTCGCTCAGTGCGTTCGGCAATTCACATCAATTCCAAGAATATTTATATTCGGGTAACTTAATTTGGCGGCAGTTTTCACGATATCCAAGCGAGAGCATGATTCAGCAATTTTGAATTTGTCCTTGGTGTTTCCCTGGAATCGACGTTTGGCGTCCTCATAATCGTTGACTGACGTGGACACGTGGATCTGTTGTTAGCAGACTGATATTTCACTGGTCTCCGGCACACACCTATGAAAAATCAGCCCTATTTTGGTACATCCATTTCACTCGATTTCACATGACGTCACTCGGAATTCCCAAGATGGGTCACTAGGCGAGGCGAGTGAAAACAAATTGACTGTATATGCTGAATACGACAAATAGACTAAATGTTACTATAAATAGCAGCCAATGAGATACCACCTGTCACCGGTGTGTGCCTGTGTCCTTATATGACCAGGGAACTAGTGAAACTGCGGTGTACGCATAGACACGTGATGCTGCGTGGATCAGTGACGCGCTGTCTCCACGTGTCATTTCCTGGTCACCGTGATTACCAGCATTGCTAACTTATGCTATCTCCACGGCATGAATGCCCTTTTAATTTGTATTGGTTATTTTTGCTTCGTAGTGGTGGCCTATTACATCTAATTTTATCGTAATAATCAGCGTGAGAGACATCAGTGTTATCAATCGAGGTCAAAGGTCAAGGCAAATGCAGAAGGCCTCTCTTTTTTGTTCTTTTTTTATTTTTATTTTAGTATTATTATTATTTTTATTTTATTTTTTTAATTGCATTTTAATTAGAATTTGCGAATTTGTGAGAACCATTCATCACTGTTAATACTTGAAAAGAGATTAAAAGATAATAAAAAGTTTCACAAAGTGTTCATCACATGTAGCTCGACCGTGCAATGGATACACATTACCCCTGACCAATAAAAAATATTCAATGAATATTAAATTACTACAACCGTACAATGCAAACACAATTGTACATCGCATGTTTGTATTCATGGTTTGGAGCTTAACTCGTGTTTAATGTCGATTGATTTCGAAATGCACACCTGAGAGAAACATGATTGGGGGTAGGTATCGATTGTGGCACCCTTGCGTCTCTGTTCCATTTACTGACCCTTTTATCTCAGTCCCCGCATGACCAGGTCTAACAATGGATGGCCGCAGACTAAAAAAAAAAAAAAGCTGGTTTTAATTAGAAACATAAACCATACCCTCTATTGCAGTGGTCATACTAGTATAATAAATAATTATCAAAAAATTTCATTCATGTAATTCCAAACCAAAGTTCTGTATACGGTAAATTATGCCAAACCGTGTCACTGGCACAGTTTGTTTTATGATTCCTTTTTATTAATTCGAATTCGTTCTCATGTAATTCGCTCGAAAAGGTGCGATTCGTCGATTTGGAAGCATTCGGAAATCTTACCTCCGCCACGCAGGTGTAAGTTAAAACAATCTTTTTTTTTTTTTTTTTTTTTTTTTTTTTTTTTTTTCTTCGCCAACGAGACATGGGCATAATGCCTCAAGTACTTTCCATCCATATGTAATGTACTCGCTGTTGAGAAGTCCCTTTTTTGTGCCCATAAACCAGTGAATTATTCGTGGCATTGTGATGCGTTTTCTCCCGAGTTTGAATACAGTCATCCTGTCGAGTCAAGAACCTGCGCGCTTTCGGCTTCACTCCCTGCAGCTCAAGAAACACAAAATTTTGATGTACTTGAGGGAATATTCCTGAGCAAACGATCGAGCACATCTGCACGCATCGATTGGCGATTGATTATGCATTCATAATCGTTGCAGTTGCCAGTAGCTCCAAATAAGCAATGTACTTGGCACGGGGCGCGCGCGTTTATTGCAAGTTTTGAAGTTTTTGACAGTTTTTGGACAACAATTAAAGACTGAAAGAGTTGAATGTTAATTCTTAACAAATCGGCTTGGGAACTTAAATCGCATGCACTGCAGGACACTGAGGTCGCGTGAGGTTGTTGAAGTAGAAGCCCGGGGTATTAGCATGCATAGACTACCGAATGAAAACGTCATGACGTCATTCCATCCCTCGCGAAGCCAATCTTCCGAGTTATTTGTCTCCATTAGGGAATTTCCCTCTATATATAAAATATAAAATTGTGTCATTCTAAAAAATGCATATTTCCCCTCACGTGCATAAGAGAATTTCGTGACGTCATAACAAAACAACAACAACTGATAAACGATTAAAAATTCCATTCTGAAGACTATCCCGGCAATCGAGATGACAGCCTAGATTATAAATAGAACCACACAGTCTACATTGATCTACAATTTTTCTACATGAACACGTTCTTAACCCCTTATCGACCCCCCGCAGAGAGCTAATTTTCCGTTAGCAGCTCCTGTCTGCCAACAATACTTAGTAATTCTCAAGGGGTATCCAAGCATATCTCAACCTCTTGCTTGAGACATGCCTAGATCGTCTCCACGCAACCCACGACCGCCTTCTTTTCTTAAGCTGTGAAACCAAGTTGTATTTCCGGGCCAAGGTCAGACCACTGGCTCCTTAGGGAGGGAGGGAGGGAGGGGGGGGGAGTTCTTGCTTGCTCTATTTAAGTCTATGGGGTAGTAGCTAGGGTATTGGTGTACTGGTATGACCTTCCGTGCTATGAATAAATACAGTATATATATAAAAAAAAACAGCTATGATTAATATCCCTAACTTCTGGGAATTGGTGCATGCATCATTTGCTTGCAGTTATTATTATTATTATTATTATTATTATTATTATTATTATTATTATTATTATTATTATTATTATTATTATTATTATTAATAATAATAATTTTATAATAAATAATATTCGTCTATAAGACTATCACACAGTGATGCTACACTAAATTTACCCAAATAATAATGAGATCCAGTTGATTGCATTCGGTGAAGTACTTAATAAATTCAGATATTTACCTCAGATATTATATCCCTCGCTTTACGATAGTTCTATGTCTCCTGATTACGTTGCCCTAATCTAATCTAATCTAATCTAATCGCTGTCCTTTGAGTGCATCTCAAAGGATGTCCTGGTTAACGTGACTCATCGGTCCTACGTATACAACGCCAGAAGAGAGGGCCGACGTTGCCCCCACCTTCTGTTATAGGCCCACCGTATACAGCTGGCTTACCAGAAAGGTCGCCGGCGTCGAAGGAACATTTGCCAAACACACGGTTGAAGGTGGTAATATCCCCATCTACTATACTCAGGTGTTCAACATCGATTTATAACTAAATACCATCAGAAATATCGCGTATTATGTCTGCCCGCATCACCAGCCTACATGGATAATTTCAGATCGGAATTAGTAACCACGATTACCAGACCTCCGCCCGTGATGAAGGAGACCATCCGAGTTATGAAGGTAGGCATATCGACCAATCGGAGTACTCCTAGTGGTTGGTTAATACAGTGTATGTAATTATTTATTAGATCATGATTTGTGCTATTCGTAACATATCTAAGAGAGTTTGTCATTGAGGGTATCAAGTTTAATCGGTTAATTAATTCATGCACGCAAGTGTTCACTGCTCATACCGAAGTGACGCAACTTTGATATATAAGACACCGCAGTATAAATGAAGTTAGGATTAAATCGATATTTACATCGGGTTTTTTTTTTTTTTTTTTTTTTTAACAATGAATTTCACATCATGAATTACGCTTTAAAAAATACAAATTTCAATGGACGACGTCATATTTTATCCCGAAATCGATTCCACACGAAATAATTGGCAATTTAAACATGTGCAAAGACGCTGACATCCTCAGATGTAATAATTGCATCTTAATCGATTTCAAAATTGCAGCAATTTGAAATGCGCAAACAGATCAATGGAGGGAATTAAACTACAATCTACATTACATATATTGTAGCGAAATAATAATAATACAGTAAACCAAAAGTTAAATACCTACAGTTAAATCAAAACAACATTAATCGATTCAAGGCATGCGGAATGATCACGTGACCTCACATATATTGTGGGCGGCTGCAGGTAACCGGGTATGTTATGTATTCCGCTTATTTCCGCGTCCCAATATACATCGGATGTATCTGTACACACAGTGTACAATTGTACAAACAAACATAGTGTACACTCGTACCCCTATCACTTACGAGTAATTGTTCCAATGGTCCCGGTATCTTGAACGCTGATAGTCGACACGACTCGGAGCTGAGCATTGGGTATAAGACCGAATTGAACTTCGTCTAAAGCATAAAAATATCTCGAGTTTCTTAAGATAGCTTTTGTTTTTGTTTTATTCGACATCTTGCTTTGAAGATATAGCTAGGCTTACCCAAAAGTCATTTCAGGTACAGGTTTGGGGCACCATGCGTATTTATATTATTACCCTTCAACCGCTTGTTACGTGTTCTAGCCGCATGTACGCACTTATACAAATCTAAAGCAATCCTAACATAAATTATTAAATGATGGATGATGAATGTTTTCTTTATATCGATCAATCAGACGAGTAGAGCACTTCATTTTCGTGGCATTCAATTTTCGCGGTCGGGGCTCCCGGTGGTTGAACCCATAACTCCTGCCTGTATGACCCGTTTCTTTGAGCTGCCAAGTGTGCCGCGTCATTGGCAAGTTGCTGGCAATTGTTTCCCATCATGCCAAAATGATCGACTGGAAGATTTAGAGTGCAGATGCTATAAATAATGTCCCTGTATATTTATTGGGTTGGGGGGGGGGGGGTTCCTGGAATCATATTTTACGAAGATCGCGATGATTGATGTCGCCGCGGAAATACTTGGGTTTTACAGTCCGAGGTACACATATAATATAATGACATAATATAATCCCATGAAAACTTAAAAAGTCTACGAATCACGGCGATCGAGATCTGCGACCAATTGATGTAAACTTTATTGATGCGTCCACAAACCACAAACGGAAATCCATCTAATCCTCTCGAATCTGTGTGAATAATTGGGTTCGACGTTCTCTGTTAATTAATTATTATAAATTTATAATCGAATTCACTTGTGCAATCTGAACTTCAAAAGAAGTCACCTGATTGGTATGACGTCAGAGCACATTGAACCAAGACCGAGGCCACCAAAAATGACTTGACCTTTAACCCACACAGATTCCACGAAAGGGCTGCATCGATCGCTGAAACTTGGGATGGTCAGTGTAGCGGATGAGCCGATGAGAAGAAGCGCGGCATGAGAACCGGTGCTGTCCGCTTGCTGTTCTTCGTCATGGTTTCACACCTGCCCGTCTCATCGGCCTCGCGCGACGACAACAACACGAAACAAATCACCAACGTCGTGTCATCTCCCGTCCAGATTCAGACGCACGTCATTTGGAAGCCACCAACGCCCAGAACGAGGTCGACAGGCGACCCGAAATTGCTTATTCTTCCGCTAGGGGCCTTTCTAGCTCTGATCATTGCAACCTGTGCAAAGATTTCCCACTGGTGGAATGAAGACATTCGAGAAGCTGACGGTCTACTTGAGAATGTCTACTCAGCTAAGTATCCCCATCGACCGGTGCTGGCTCGAGTGCTGAGTATGGAGCCACCCTCGTATGACCGCTTCACCCGACCACCCTTCTCCTTTGACCATGCAAGCAGGGAGCGTCGAAGTCCGATTGTGGTCCAGTCTCCGCTGCGAACTGACCAAGAGAGTGATGGCGACGCTGGTGGCATTCCGATTGCTGCTCCTTCGGCCGCAACGGCAGCAAATAACGGACTAGTAGCAACACCCGTTGATGAGACAGTGCCATTGTTACACTACCACGTGCAAAGGATGGAGGTTATCAGCACGGATTTTACACCTGTGAGTCAGACGATACCATCGAGCAGCAGAGCGTACAGTGCCCGCCGGAAACCTCGGAAAGAAAGGAGATACCGCAAAAAGAAGAGACTGACCAACAGCCGGACACAAGGGGTGTCCAGGTTGGTCATGAACAGTCTGAACTTCAATCTGTTTCTCCTGAAACTGGACGTGAAAGACGACAAAGATGCTGGCTTCATTGAGGATTCCTTCATTCATCCCGGTCAGGACTTTAAACAAACAATTCAACGAACCAGTCCGAGACGCAAGTGGCCTCTCGCCTGTCGCTACATCGCGTCCAAGCCCTCAAGCTCAAGTTTCTCCTCTTACGCAACATCTTCGACCTCCCTCAGCACTGAATTCAGTGACTCGCGACACTTTTACCGCATTACTCCGCGATCGGCTTCTCTGTCGTCCGATAGCGGCGCGTCTTCCGATGTCATCTGGGAGATGCCTGATCAGTGCCCAGGAGAATCGTATGACATCGACGATAAGTGCGCTGTAGACTGCAACAGCAACACACAACATTTCTGTGTCATGTGACTAAAATACCTCTGATATATGCATTGCAACATATATAACCGGTATGTAAATATTATGTGCACGAATAATTATACAATGTGTTCAATACCCGAGTGGTATAATCATTATTCACCTACACATACAAGGAAGGAAGGATCGCTCAATCATTGATTTGCATTCTGATCATCGAGACATATTTTGTAACTTCCTCTTTATTTCCAATACCTCCAATTCCTTTTTTCTCATTTCCAATTCCTATTTTCCTTATTTGCAATTCCTATTCCTTCGTGTATACATCTTCTTATATCATTGATTTCATATATCGTCGCTTTTTTTTTTCTTCTCCGAGTAAAGTTCAACCGTTATTTCTTTTTGATTGCCGGTTTTATAACACCGGCTGTCATTTATGAGCGGCGTAATAAGATCACTTAGTTCAAAAGATAAATGTCTTTTTAGGGTGCAGCGCAGATGAAACTTCGGATTAAAATGCGCCGGGGTTCTTGTTCGATGCGTATCCCCGATGAGATTGTATATACCAATACCTTTTCATTAAGTATATAATTATACTGTATACAATAGCAGTACGTGCCAACACAGGTAAATTCATCGTAAAACTCATTATGCGTATAAACATCAGTCAGGTATGCATTTGCGTGTTAAATGTGAGGAAGAATTATCATGCATATTCATAGACCACAAAAGAAGCAATGCCGTTTATATTTATTGCAATAATTTATT
>KB312243.1:338371-369159 GCA_000328365.1 Capitella teleta | reverse complement strand
TTCCCGAAAAGAAAATAAAAAAATATCCAAGGGTTTAGTCGCAGGACACGCTGATATGACGAGGCCCATTGTAACAGATGGGCACTCGGTGTTTCATCACAGCTGCTGACGTCACGCCTAGTTAGCAATATATCGCCCGCGAAATCGTTAGCGATGATATTCCTTGTGTGGGCCAGGCATAGGAATCATTTATGGTGCATCAAATAACGACTCAAAGTCAATTTTTAACCAGTTCTCCCTCCCTTTATTAAAATGTGAGGAAGAATTATCATGCATATTCATAGACCACAAAAGAAGCGATGCCGTTTATATTTATTGCAATAATTAATTGGCTCAGCACAAATTGTACTCTTCCAAATCGGTTGTTTCCTGTATGGTCACTCACTGAATTATATGGTATGAGAAGCATGCTGTAGTATTTGGTAATCGAACATTTGGAATAAGCAAAAAAAAAAAAAAAAAAAAAAAAAAATTCACTTATAGAATAGTTCACGAAAGGTTGAATAGAAATCAATCAAACTTTGATCCTTCGTTCATCGACGATTCACGAGTTGTTTCCCACTCTAGTCTACAAACCCATTTTGCATGGAAAGGGGCAAGGGATGTTCGTATACAACACGTAGCACGAGAGCCACATCGGTCGCCCTCCATTGACGTCGTCCCAAATGCGGTGGAAAAAGATCCGGGAGACCTCGACCATGCAGGAGGCAGGATCATGCAATCCTGTTTTGCCAGCCCCGAGACCGTTCCCATGCAGCTACCCAAAGTGCAATTGTCATCGTTGGACGCCCACTCGGCGATGATATCAACCGCCGTCGAAATCGAGGTGATTTAATGCGTGCTTTGGAAGTGGCCATTTGTCCATCATAGTCTCCGGTTGTGTCCCCACTTGAGGGGATGCCAAGGACAGGGGAAGATTCCATGAGGAACCACCACATGCGGGAGATGACCCGAATATTCGTCCATCACAGCATGCGCTGAAGGCCTGTGTTAATTAGGTCAAGAAGAGGTCAAACAAATGGCTATCCTTAGGAATTATTTCAATAAAATAATCACAAGTGTGATTATGCGTTTGGACTGGCTCCCTCTTTTGCATATTTAAAAATCTTGTTGATTCTACGTTGCCATTAAATTAGAAACTCGAAATTCGGATTAAGTTAATATATGGAATGGATATACAACAAATAATAATTTATTTCGCGGCTAATCTAGTTTATATATTACTCAATGCATTTTTTAAAGTGCGTATAAATAGCTTCCTTTGTTGACAACCAATCGCGTATTTTCTTTTACGAATTCGAAGATCTAATTTTAGAAACACAATTGGCCCAGAATTAATAGAACGTCAAAATAGTCTGCAATCTGATAAATGATCTCATTTGCATTTCAAGGCCACCGTCTTGCTCTGACCCAGATAGAAACCTTCGAGGAAACAGCTGGCGATCATTTCGATAAGTTTTAAAATTAAATTGTTCGGACAGTGTCAGTGCATCTAAAGTACATGTACTTATCTGTCAGAATATGACCGATGCGTTGATTCAGTTGGCAGTGGCGTTTTATCACAACATCTCCAGTGTAATGAAGTTTTAGTCAGAAGTCTAAAATTCCAACTAACCATGAATGGGCCTATATCAACTATGATGGAGAGCATTTGCATTCCGATGTGATCTATAAGACCACGCCATCTGCATAACATAACATTGAAGTCCATCATGTTTTATTGTGACCATGAACTTTGAACTTCGGTGGAGAGCATATATCACGTGACCTCCGATCGCGAAACAAATAAACTTCCAAGCAAAGCAATCCTTTATATGACAGATGGGAAAGATATTAATATGCTATACACTTTAAATTGATTGAGGTCTTCAATAATTTGAACTTTATGCGTGCAGTCGTATTGCTTATAATGTACGCACCTCACAGGGCAACCGAATGTTGCACGGATCTTATATACTAAGATCTGAGTAGCCTAAGTGTGTTGTATAAAGTAGGCCTATAGGCTACACATGATCGGTTAGCCGCAATAGGTCAACGAACGCCCAACATTCCACCAGTAAAAAAACCCAATAACCTATAGAAAACAAGTACTGGTAATTCGAAACTAACTATAGGCAATCACGATAGCTTCAAATATCCACGTGACGTAATATTAATCATCACATCTTTGTACGAGTCAAAGTCGCGTCGGTAATGCCACTGAAAATACAGGCTAGTAGTGCATTAAGTAGCACGTGGGTTGCGTTTTGGGATTTTTTAAAGATGGCCTCGTCTGTGTATTTGATGCTAATATTTGTGTTATCACTCGCAGGTGTTGAGGGAAATGAGTTAAGACAACGGAGATAATAGTTATAATTACCTGAGGGTGAATCCAAGGTGCAGCACCTGTGGAGCTCATTCAGGTGCGTCATTCATCAGGCGAGGTTTCTGACAAAAAGCAACAACATAGATTGGCACACAGGTAACCCTGTTATATACATGTATGTACATGTATGCCATAAACATGTACAAGTATTCAGTGACCAATTTGGTTCGGATTACGTGCTCTATATAGGGTGTTTATTCAATTAAATACATGTAGGTCTAATTAGGATTATCATAGCAATTGAAACACGCATTTGCTATACTTACGTCTCTCCAAAGATGTTGGCGCAATTTAGGCAACAATTGGATGGGGTAGTAACTACTTGTACAAAGTAATCTGAAAAAGATAAAATAATAAAATCAATTGAGTCGATCTGAGCTTCAGTTGGCACCAAATTAGGCTGAATGCAATGTTTCATTTGTTAACCATTTAACTTTCATACCGCATGTACATATTAATAATGTGAACATTAATAATGTGAATATTAATAATATCGATATTAATAATATCAATATTAATAATATCAATATTGACCTCGGTTGTTGTAGCATAAGACGAAGTTTCTTGTTATTTGAGGCAGAGAAACACATTTACCAGACGACAGTCTTCGCAAACGCAGTTGATAAAGAGGCCGGTTCCATCATGGAATGAAATTGCCGTAAACAAGTAGGTTAAGCTGCCAGGATTCGATATGGAGCACTGTGATACGGAGTGCCCGTGAGCTGATGGGCGGGACTAGCCCTATACCATGGCGGATCCCGATCGCCCCTGGATCCGCCCTACCGCACCAGGCACAAAACCAATGAGTCCACACTGGACACCTTTTAAATGCCCGACCTTACAATTTTCACGCAATAGGCCATTTTCACAATAGAATCCCCGCTGCGC
The DNA here is from genome assembly GCA_000328365.1 of Capitella teleta. Classification (NCBI taxonomy): domain Eukaryota; kingdom Metazoa; phylum Annelida; class Polychaeta; family Capitellidae; genus Capitella; species Capitella teleta. The sequence continues at coordinate 365,906 of KB312243.1, read as the reverse complement.
GGGCTATCAAAAAAGAACCGCTCCCGGACGGAATACTCCGCCAAATAAAAAAGCAACCGATCTAATGGTGCACACCTGTAAAATAAAATTAGTGGAAGCCCCCCAAAAATTGCAACAAAAGGTTTTTCAACGGTTTTGGGTAATATTTGGAGTGGTTATGAAGGAAAAAAAAGTTTACCAAAATCGGACGCCGGGAAAGAAATTTTTCCGCTAATTAGTTACCTTATATTACGCCAAAGGTGAGTTTACCGTTCAATCATAGGCAACGAGTATATCAAAATAAAGATCTATATCAGACATGATCAGAAATGACCTAAAGCTCGTGTGCGTACCTGTTCAGTTTCCGGTAGGATCTGATTAATCGAGGCACTGGTATGACACTGTAAGTGTTAAAGTGCCGTTAAGCACCATTCATTCATTCATTAATTCATTCATTCATTCATTCATTCATTCATTCATTCATTCATTCATTCATTCATTCATTCATTCATTCATTCATTCATTCATTCATTCATTCATTCATTCATTCATTCATTCATTCATTCATTCATGCATTCATTCATTCATGCATTCATCTGATTAATCACAGGTGCGAACATTTCTGGAAACCTTGTATTATTAGCTTGGTGTGAGCATTTCACGACATACTTATGAAGAGAGTGGTAACACCATAATTGATTTGACAATTAACCAATTAACTCTCATTTAATTGTTCCTCCTTCATTCATAATTTACTTTTCACTCGATTTCTTTGTATAAATGGCCGCAGAATAACTTAGCCAATCCATACCAGATTGTTATTTTTTGGAATAATTTATACATTTGAGTAAATTTAAGGTTTTTGTTAGACTACTTTTGGCCCACTCTGTATAGGTTATTAAGTGTATTTTGTAGTCTCCTGTACTTCGTGGCGAGCGAAGTCAGAATCTTTCAGATATCGTGAATCAACTGTTTATTTTCTTTGTCTTTTTCTCTCTGTTTTTAAAAGCAAAAACATGGAATTCACGAGGAATAATCATTAACTATTCAGTACATGCATAATCTCCTCAATCGTGAGAATCATAACGCACACGTCACATCCTTCGTTATCATGAAATTAAAGGATGAAGAATTCTAGCACATGTACCCTCTTGTGCTGTGCTACAACCTATTAGGACAAGTTGAGGTCCATCGAGAGCTAAAAATTAATGATGATTTTCGTTAATTAAGCTCGCTTGTGATCGCCATCATACAGACGCCATATCATGGAAATCATAACGTTACCTTCATCAAAGCCACGTGGATTCGTTATGATTGTTGAGCCGTTACTACGATCTTTGGCCGTTATGCTTCACGTGGTCGCATTGCAGTCGCTGATTTGAAATTATCCAAGATATGAAAATAATTCCTAATATAAAGAGCAAATTCGGAAACCGAACTCAAGAATTGAGAAACAAAGTTAATAAATGCGAAAAAAAAAAAAAAAAAATAGCGAAGGTGATAAAAAGGCTCTGTTGAGATTCGAACTCAAGATCTCCTGTTTACTAGACAGGCGCTTAACCAACTAAGCCACAGAGCCACGTGTTCAGAATTGTGCTCCGTAGACTATATAAGGCTGGTGTCTTTAAAGAAGTTCACTCCATTCGATATTTATGAGCGAATGTTTATAAGTTGATTATGGACTATAACCACAAGGGTATCACCTGCTGCACCATTTAGCACCAAAGATCCTAAAACTTCTCCAGCTTCGATAGTTTCTTGAATTTTTGGAAGCACCAAGTATTCATTTGTGACGATCGTGGAAGATTTACATTAAATATTAATTCGGGTTCACACTTACTAAGCATAAAATTGTACCATCAGGTTAGGTTTCCATTTCTCCCAAAAATAGCGCAAAGCCCTGGACGTGAAACAGACATATAAAGGCTGATATAATTCTTGATAAATCTGTCGTCAGAATGCATATTGAAATCGACAAAAATTAATATGACTGAGAAATGTGACAAAACTCACAATAACTGACATTCAGATTGCTTCGTATGATTTCAGTCGTCAGTATTTCTGAGTAATGAAAATATTAATATGCATCAATGGATTATGGATTCCATAATCGCCCCTTCTATTTCAGATTAATTCGTATTCATTCCTCAGTTTATATTAGAATGTAAAATTCCGCAACTTCGATGGATCAAATGGCCGTTGAAATGGATGAAAGAATATAATTCAAAATACGGTATCGGGCTGTGCTTTGTGGACAGTGAACGTATTGCCTCGCGACGGGTGTGACTGTTAAACAAAAACTCCATTTACGAAATGCATCGCTATAATAATTTCGAGAGCTTAATTTTTCGCCCCAGAAGACCGAACGAAATGGACAGCGGATAGGGTTGAGCTATATTACAGGTGCAACTTGGAATAACTCATTTTGTGATCGGCGAAGAAAAATTCGATGTCGGAAGGAGCGAGCTAGCAGTCGACTCGGATTTAGGACGTGTTCTTTAATTAGTTTTGGGGTTATGTCATTAATCTATAATTTATGCTAATTGTAGCACAGTGCCCAATCGATAAAGACCCGAACGTCGCGATATTTTTGCTTTTCTACAAGGCGAAAAAAAAGCACACTGCCCTTGTCCACATTTTCGCGCCACAACTGAATGGACTTAGCGAAAAAGGAAACCGAATACAGTACGCTGAGATCAATTGCACGGGATGAAAGGGGAAGCTGCGTGCGCACCTATGCAGAGAGCTTTATCCCTTTTGAGAAATCAGACTTCCTGTTTCATGAGGATTTGAACTTTCTTCATGGGTCTTAATTTAATTCGCTGTTTCACCTTTATAAAAATACTCAGGAGATAATTTGAAAGTGAAGAACGTTTTCCTTGTGATTCATTGGTCCTTGATATATATAATTATTTTATATGCAGATACATATTCATGCACGTGGGTGCGATTAACATTATTTTATTTTTTTTTTTTATTTTTTTTTAATTTTTGTATTTTTTTAATTTTTATATATATTTTTTTGTATTTGCAGGTGGTTGCAGTAAGAAGCGATCTGTTGGGTTTTCAACATAATTACATCAATGAGGTGTTTTGATTGGTGGAAAGTCTCACGGACAGGTGTTATTCCAAAGAACCTACACTATTAGTTTAATTACATACAGACTCGTGGAATTCAATGAAATATATGTAATAGCATGCATGCACGTTTTAGAACTTGCTCGGTATTCAACAGTCAGTGCTCTAAGTATATAGTTTCCATTTGGTGCGGGGGCACATACGGGGGAATATATGCATGAGACGGGGGTTTGGTGATGAAATGTTAATCAAACAATTTCTGAGACCCCTTTTTTTACCAGGTATGCACGACTGGAGTGTGGGAAAAGACGGGTGCATAAGGGCATGGCCTGCCAGCATGGCAAATATTGATTTCGAAATTCTTTAGAAAAATGCGTGCATTTCTTTTCTACTTCTGTGGTACCCTATATTGCACCGTGAGCAATGGCCTTCGACGGTGCGTTTGTATTGTGGGATGAGCGCCTGTTCAGTACTTGCATTAATGCGTGTAATTCCTAATGCTGACTGACATTGCAGGCCTGTATATAGTATTCATTGCAATATGCCGATCAATGTGAATCAGTGATCGGTCATTTTGGATAATCCCCCTCCGCGCACAGAGAAATGTGACGTCAATATATGATATATAGGGACATCACTGCTTGAAAGTATAAAGCATCGGCCGTATGAAAGATGACTCGTGGTTGAATGCTTAGTATATTTGATGGCATTGATTTGACCTTTGAGTTGACCAGAGATGATTGTTTATTCAATACGAAACTATCCACTTGATAAAGTAACGACATTCAAAGCTTATAATATAATAAGTCAAATCAAACTTTTTTTATATGTGGGGAGACCGATTGACCAATAATTTCAGGCAATAAATTAATTGGTTGACATTTTTTCGTTGGAGAGATCAATCAATTTGGTTCCCCGCCCAAATCCACAGGTTGTCGACCTTTGTCAAATTTCCACTGAAAAAGCAGTCAATTTTTCACTCAGATGAAAATCTCTTTTAAAATAAAATCGAGGCTGGCAGAAAAATTAAACTCATTTCACTCAAACTTCCTGTCTTTTCAACTCAGCGTCCTTTCTCTATATATGTTGCTTTTATTGACTTCGTTTTGCTATTCATTTGCTTAAAGCCCCTTCCATAAAGATGCTCAAGCTCATGATTTTTATGTTGATACCGAATTTCATTCACAAAATTCAAACCCTCAGTCTGCATAGCGCAGATTGTATACATTTCTCAAGATTTTGATTAGAGAAAAAGTTGTGAAAAGAAAGCGCGTCACTCGAGCGAGGCATTTGGTCACGTGGCTCGTCTCTCATTGGTTGAATTCTACGCAAGCCGAGAGCAAAATCACAGCGCACACGCTGGTGCATCGACTTCATCATTCATGCTGCTTTTTTCCAAGTTTAGACCAAAGAAAATAAATATCGGATACTCTCTGACTTGTTTTATTTGGGAAGTGTACTTCTCATTGTGGAATTTGCTTCATCGGTGCATTTTGTTTTGGTGAGTACAAGTGCATGCATGCATCTAGTAATTATATAATATCTTCGCAAACTGGGCCTGTCATATGCATCACACTAGTATAGTATAGCCCTATGGCGTGATGTCTGATTCTTTAAATATGATAGATCCAATGTAATTTCATATAACATACGAGTACCTTTACAAGGTCTCCGGTCCTAAATCTCAATTCTAAGTTACACCTAGAGAGAGTACTAGTATCAAAAACGCGAGTTTATTGTTTTTGATTTCCTTCTCTCCTTTAACTGTCGGAATAAATCACCTCATAGCTAGGTATCAGAAAAAAAAAAGGTGTGAATTTACTCCTTTGATTGATCGAGCCGTGAATGTCGATATACCTTGCATACAGTACCAATGAGTACTGCTTTGAGCATGCACTCGCCTCTAACATCTTACTCCCTCTTTTGAATTGAATAGGGGTACCCCTGGGTAGTAATCAACCAATATGCCCCCGTACCCCCCGTGCTCACATCCGTAGCCCTTTGAAAGGGGCGACTGAGGACCATATGCGATCGGGAGGTTCTCAGGAGGAACCCTGTTGAGAAACCGGAGTACGGTTTACAAAGTGATCAACACCTTTTTTTGGTGTGCGCATACCTGGCTGCCAAGCGATGTTTATGGCAATAAATTATGCATGCTTCAGGCGATGATACAGATTGCATGTCGGAAACGAATCTTTTGCTCTATTTGCGTGTCGGAACAGCCGCTGTGTGTTGTTGATTAACGGATGTCGAGAGGTTAGTTAATTAAGTTTAATGCTCTCACCTTTTAACCGTACTCCTAACGGCTTCTCCGTTAAGTTTAATATCTGTTTGATCTACGTTTAACATTTATACACGCACAGTCGTTTGTTTAAAACCCATCGCGTTAAGCTCATAAACTTCAATTGTCATTACTTTCTTGTAGACTTGTAATTTTTTTTTATCCATAAAAAAAATTAATAAAGAAAATGAAGAAGACGTTGAATTCACCGAGTCAGTCTCGTTCAGACATTCCAACAGGTGTTTGCTGCAACCTGTGGCATGTCCAAGGAAGAGGCGCAATTGCCGGGCCCAGGGACTGACCCACAAAGGTTTTTTAGCTCTGACCATAGACAGTGGTCATTAATTCTGTCCTCAGCAGATGTGTCGTCGCGTCATCCAGGCTCACTGTACCAATCTTGGCACTCGGAATTGTCCATAAAAAGTAATCAGTCAGAAAAAAAAGATCATAGCTTTTTATTTATTGCGGCTCTGTAAAGAGTTTTTATTTCCCCACGAATTTGAATATAGATAATGATAGTTTTCACTTCTATGAACATTTACGATTGTAATTTATGTTCTTAGGGCGTAGGTATGCACTGAGTGTTAAGCTTCGCTCGCATCTGTACTTAAAATTCACGGATCCCATTTTTCGATATCTGGCCCCTGACCCTTGCACTAAAAGACCCGGCGATCACCCCTCAAACCATCAACAACAATTCCGTGAAATCAAACATAACTCGAATTGAGTGATTCACGTGTTTAAACCACTGAATGTGTAAGAGCAGCGCTCGCTTTAATCCTTTCGTGGTTTCGCATCGAATCGCAAAGAATTAAGATCTTTGAGGACTTTTATACATGTAATTCGTAGGTGGTAATGTGATAACCACAGAAGTATTACTCAAACAAACAACACACAAGGACCATGGAAGGGGAACTCACACCAGCCGATTGTGTGGGATGGGATCTAAGTACATGTATTCCCTTCGCTTATTAGTGCCCTAAGCATGCAGAAATTCAGCTGGCTTCATTAACATGCATCAAAGATCACTTCATTCGCTGTCTCCACAAACAATGAGCAGGAAGATGTCAATCAATTTAATACCCATTTTTCCTCTGCGAAATGCCACCTCCGATACACTCATTCGCTTCACAGTTACAAATGCGTAATTTTAGTCAGCGCTATTCTTCAGCGTTATTTTTCCGCTGAATGCCAAGCACCATTGAATTTCCTTGGCGATTTTATTCACCACTTGAAGAACCTTCCTGAATAAGGAGCTGTCGGTCTGATGTTCATTCAGAGTGATGCAACTCATGAATGAGGGAGTATTTTTTAAGGTAGTATCACCTCAGTAAATGCCAAAGTACTCTAAACCGTTATGGTTCAGCTGAGGGGCCAAAAGCTATTCGCATAAAACGAGAAACTTTCTCGACCTCAGTTCAGTCTTCATACACCCTCCCCGAACGCATTTGTCTGTCTCTATGTATGTGGTATAGGGAAATATGCTTTATTCATTGGTATAGTCCTTATAAGTCCATTACCACCCGCCACAGGGTGCCTTCGCACTCTATACCCGCGGTTACAGTTCAGGGTTCATTCCTGTGGCTTTCAAGCCCTGTTAGGTCCATCTACCAGACCCCCTGCTATTCCATCTTAACGATGACTTTGTTCTCTAAACGACTCGGGGGTGATGAAAGGTAGGGTGGGGTATGCCCCTCGGTCCCGGATTCCTTCTGCATATACAAAGTATGTCTTCGTCTAACGAGGGTTGCCTCAGGCCCGAAGCTTTTGGACGTTGTAAAACTGACAAACTATGGGTTGTCTGAACTTGTGTCGATACATTAGGCTTCGGGGTTCCGCCATAGATAGGTGAAGTCAAAATTTAGCCAAGATTACATTATTGTTGCGCAATATTTATGGCTCATCAAGAAGTTATCGACACTGGTCTAATGGGTTCTACTGTATCAACATTTTGGTAACATTCGCCACATTTGAAAGCGGTTACTGTGCGTAGGTGTCGCCAATTGTGGAAAGTAATAGTGATTAGAGGGTTCGTGGGGTTTTAAGTATAGGTGCCGAATGATAGATTTATGCCCCTTGGGGTTTGCCAAGTCAGTCATACGTTATTTAGCTATAAAGTACCTCTCTGTCTCAAACCAAGAACGACGAAAATATTCATTTTGGGAATTTTTTCTCTTTGACTTGGTGGCCAAAAGATGAATCATGATCAGTTAGATAGACGTGAATTGTCAGGAGCTGAGCTCAGCATAGAGAAGCTACTTGTCTTCGTGTTTCCGATTTTTTTTTTTTTTTTTTTTTTTTTTTTGGGGTTCTTGGAGGTGGGGCTAGTTGAAGTTGATCGGATCGTTTCCTCGTCAGCTTAAGACACCTGGGCGTATTCTTCTGCTCGTGTGTCGCCCTGCCCTCTGTTGAACTCCCTTCGCAGCCCCTGGACAGAACATTCCCCTCCCTCGTCTATTCAAATGGAAACTGAAACCCAACATTCCACCAATTGAGCAGGTGACAGCCAGATTTTTTTCCCTCTTACTCTCCCAGCTGACTATTCGATTTGAGCTCATTTGATCTGTATATATTTTGTGGAATGAATGTGTCAATTGAGTCCTTTCATGTGCCCTAGATGAAAAAGCCTAGCGATATCCCCAAAATTACAGGGTACGGAATCCGGATAAAATTGCACGGGTCTCGAGTGTCTCTCCGCTATTCCAGACAAAGGCTGACTTTTCTGAGTTTTGCACAAACTCTTAGAATGTTTGTAAAGATTATCGTAGAAACCGTTTCTGAACATGGTGCAAAAACTCAAGATGTGCTTGAAAAGATGGGCGTCACTCAGAAGAGCTTGCAGTTGGGATTAAAGTTTTGTGTCGTGTTCCTGTTTTGCGGCCTTATTTGGAAATTGGAAGAGTGAATGAAGGCGACCTTTGTCAATATCACCGTGTTGATGTCTTTCAGGTTCAAAGCTATTCAGTGAATTCCGTCAAGCGAAACTATTTTCCCTTCGGTGCTTCTTCAAAATTTTTGAGACTTTCTGAATATTGCGAACATGGCAGCGTATTGCACCAAGTTTTGGACCAAAATAAAAGTAAAGACTCTCTCGTATCGCTATGCACCAGGGGGTCTCTTGCATTTTGGTGACCAAAATGCCTGATTACTTTTACAGCCATCGACATACGCTTCTGCTTATTCAGAATTTATGCTTCACTGAAAGGGAGAGAAAAATTTTGAAAGATTGCAAAAGAGAGAGAAAAAAAATCAGTAAAGATATCATTGCGGCGCGATCTTTTTCACCTCCAGAAGGCGGTTCCTAACCGTGCTGAGATCAAAGAAAGTTCTATAAAGATTCATTGGAGCAATTTCACCCAAACTTTGCATCTGTTTCCGCTCGTGTCTTCTTTCTTTTTCGGGTTTACAGTTTGTGAAGTCAGCCATGTGCGTCGTATATCAAACCTTTGGGGTGAAAGGTGCACGAATCAAATGAAAAAGGAACATGTTAGGACATTATAAAAACGTCTCTCTTCATCTCTCTTCATCAGCTAAACAAATCTTCAATGGTGGCATATGTCGACTTTGCGCTTCGATGACCTCTGACATAAAGCAATGTCCAATAATTATCCTACTACAGAGAAGTACGCCATGTTATACATGCAGTATCCATATGTCGAGCTTCCATAAATCGAAGTACTCCCTATGTCGAGACCAAATTCGAATTCCGAATGTTGTAAATTATAGCTCACAAAAGAAGGGAAGTGTCCCCTTATACGGTTGCATAACTCTCATCTAAACCCCCAAATGTACGAACGTGCCTTATCGGATACGATAATAAAATTTCGAATCCTCATAAGTCTCAAGTCAGGTTGGTGGTTGGTTAGATTAATCTGAATTGCACAATATATGGAGATCAGATTAGAGTGAATTTACTATGACCTCCTTGAATGCCCTATAAGGGCGGTTATCGTTATCTATAACTGATCTAAGGTGGCTTCGTACATAATTTTCAAGCACCGGAAATGGGGTGACCCAAGTGTGTGCTTATATGTCTCTTGGCAAATACTTGATGCCTGGATGCCTTCGTGATAAAATTGGAGGGGAGGGCCTGAGTTGTATACCTGTTGAATGAACTTCGACTCAAGAGCCCTACGCTGTCCCTCATCGGTATTGGTTTATGTGTGCGACCTTTGAACCCTCGAATTCAAAAGGCACACATGTGTTGCATGCCGGGAAAAGATAATTGTGGGCCGAATATCGCATTCGGGTCGGCGCTATCTCTCGCGATCGTTTGCTCTCAACTTCATTGGCATTTTGATTTCAGGAATCTTAGTTTTTTTTTTTTTTTTTTTTTTTTCTTCGTTTCAATCCGGTACGATGTTTATATAGATTTTTTTTTTACTACTATTCGTGTGACTTCCCTTTCTCTCAATTACCAGAAAGCTATAGATAATAGATTGATTAAAGGATGATTTCATTGAATACAAGCACTGGCTTATATATAAATTGTATTTCTTTTGAAAACAAGAATACAATTGCATTTATACAATTGCAGGCACTATTTATATAGGTTATGCGTTAACTCGTATACAATTAAATTCAACAATTATGACCTTTTGTCTTCGACTCTTCTAATTTAGTCCTGATCAGCAAACAAAATAGTTTATTTTATTTTATTTATTTTATTTTATTTTATTCATTTATTTTATTTTTTTTTAGCACTTTTTATTTCTACACATTCTTCTTTCTCGCTGTTGTTGCTGCACTCCAGTTAAATACCTGTTTCCAGCGTATTGATTGGGCAGCTCACTCGGTCAGGTTTTTATCTTTCTTTAATCTTTCTTTAATCTTTCTTTAATCTTTCGGGATAGCCCGGCGTACGACGTATATTACATATGAATGATCATATGCGTAATTTTCAAAAAACCGAATAAAATATCACAATCAAAGTATATCGAAATTTGAATTTCAGCTAACCATACGTGCTGTCGTTGGTTCAAAATATTTAAAACTTTAGAGAACAGATTAGTGTCGTGTATCCGGCCCGAGATTTGTCAAAACCCTGAAAACGAAATGCTTTGTTGTTGCCGCTATTGTCAAAATAAGGGTCATAATATCGCCAGGCCTCGATCCGACTCGGTCGGCGAACTTGACGCCTGAAGACACGAACCCTCAAAAGCCCTCAATTACCGAGTGTTAATTGTAATCTCCGAAGTCTGAAGAACCCACGTACTAGAGCCCGCCTTCTTCCGTCCAGGGTGTTTTCATAGGGCATTCTTCAGGAAAGCCCGCCGGCCATTCTTATTCACGACCGGCAGGAAACTGAAATGGACTCTAGTTAGGCGAAGCGCTGATTTTGCCCTAGATAAATTTTGTGGTTGAGAAACGCATATTTACAATGCGCGCCCTTATTTTGCAGATGCTTCCTGTTATGGAGTGTTGATGTCAGTCGACGCCATGGAAAAGAAGTGCGTTCGCTTGGTCATCTTGCTTCTCCTGGTCATCGCAACGATCGAGGGAAAAAGGAACTCCAAGAAGGGCAAGAGAAAAGGTGAACAATAGCTTTTTGAATTTCTTCTGCTTCGCTCGCGGAGTATTATTTCAAATTATCAAGGTCGTCCAAATTCGCGCTATATTCACATTGAATTGTGCTATAAATGGTGACCGCGTGTGCTAATGGTTCATCCAGTCATGCCACTCATTGCACAAGTCCTTTATGTTCCGAATATCGAATCGATCGCGGTCATTTCCTGTAATTATCGTGACGTAATCAGAACCAACTGTGCGAATGGCCCATTAATACTTTTCAGTAGTTATGCGGCCCAGCGGGTGACAAGCACAAATGCATCTGGTGTCGTTGTTGTACTAGTTGGTACTAATATGTCTACTTCTCGAAAATTCGTCGGAATGCGACTGTCATTCAACTTGCAATGAATATAGTTCTAAACGAGCTTCATCCAACACCGAGGACAAAGCTCATCAGCGATTCATTTGGAGAAACTTCATCTATTTATATTACACGCAAGCGTCGTCTATCAAGATATCGTGTTTCTTTTATTAGCATACTTTTCCTGAGAATTTAGGCAAATTGAATTTTATATAACACTCCCTTGCCAAGTATAAATACGTTTTATGTGTTGCCAGATAAGAAGCGCGTGTTTTTGTTTCTATTCTCTCGACGTGATTTCCTTGTAGAAGCAAAATCCTCACGACCAACAGAAGAATCGTTTCGCGAAAAGTGCGAGTGAAAAAAAACAACAACATTGCGCAACTGTTGGCGATATCATCGTTGCCATGACAACAGACATATGTTTATTTGTACGATGACACTGCACAGAAGTGTTTGAATTTAAAATTCAGTGTCGCGTTCTGTTATGATTTTTTGCGGTTCGAGATATCACTTTGCGAGAAAAGAAAGAACAAAACAGAAGTTATATTAAAAACTAAACAAAAATCCCTTCCCTTGTAAATCATAGATAGGCCCTTCAAAATATCTCAAGTGTTTCTCAACACCTTTCGAAAGCGACGATGAAAACAGCCCGTCGGTGTTGCGTAACTCGAGTCTCTCATTACGGGTTTGTCAAATTGAGTCAATTTCTGTCTCTCTTTTCTTTGGCGTCGCATGCGTTCGGCCTTCATCCGCTGTCCATGCTGAGCTATTGTCGCTTAGAAATACCGCATAATCGGCTCCGTTTGCATCGCTGGCCGTTCTGATATCGCGATACGAAAACCGGCTTCAAAGCTGAGTCACAGCCATCTTGATCATTCATTTTCAGCGCTGACAGCCAACATCCTTCGTGTGTTTGAGAAACTCAAATTTAACGAGGTTTGGCCTGAGGGTTTCATTTGACCTGGGTCATCAGCGCGATGCGAACGTTCTTATTAGCAAAATGAAAAGCATTCAGAAATCTGTCAGAATTTTCTGCGCCGATGAGCGGCGCTGAGCCAACAAACTCATCCCATCTACAACATTGACCGTTATGACACCGCGGCCACTCCTCGCTGGACAATGGTCAGTTTTCCGTCAGACTGAACACATCATTTGCTGCGCTGGGCTCAAAGAAAGCAACAGTAACATAATATTTTTCTTTTAATCTATAGTGAGAAAGTTTTCTTTTAATCTTAAAATACGAATGAAACGGAGATTCCCCGCAATGCGCGTCTATCTAAGGGAGAGGGAAATCCCCGCTGGAATTCATTGTTGCCGGGCTAATTCCGATCCCCTATGGAATATGCTCAGGTGTTTAGATAAAAATTCATCACATTTCAAAATCTATTTATCTCGAGTTTTGAGACTTGGGAATAAATATCGGTTTCATATTTCAACTCTATAAAAATAATGCTGACACATCTGTTTTCATTTTATTCTTATAATTTCAATACGTGAATAAGATGGTGTGATTTTACTTTCTTTGCTGAGTCCTTGAGTTGACCATGGCTGGTCTGAAGTGAGTGACCACTCGCTGACCAGTCGGATGTTAGACGTAACAGGCTTGTTATCTGACCACTTCAACTCACAATGGACAAACCACTCGAAAGCTTCAAGGTTTTTTTTTCCCCGATTTTTTCTAAGAGGAGAAAAAATTGAATTGAAATTGAGCAAATTGATGATTCGTTGGATTATGGCATCATCGGTTGCCATGGCGACGGAATGGCGGCTTGTGAGGCGGTTGAGATAATATAGTTGTTTAACTCGATCAAAAGAGCGAGATTTCGGCGACTTTGAAGAATATTTCAGGCGTGACCCAGAAATGTACCGCACACAATGAAGTGCACGTATAGAAAGTGAACCGAAGTACCGGAATTGCACTGTACGTGAACTGAACATGCATTGTGCCAATTGCTCGATAATTGGCCGCTGCATCGCGCACCGAGTGACCTCCAGCCGTGACCTTTGCCAATTTCGCCGGTTCTGATTTTGGCAATTGTCGGTGACTGAGAGAGAGAAAAAAAGTAATGTTGTTGTGTTCGATTTCCTCGTTTCCCAGGCTGCATTTCTGCGCCCCTGGACGCTGTTATACAGATTCAATCCGTCTCAATGACTCGGTTGAGTTCATTGCTGGAATGCATAACACTTCGTGCAACTCGGGCGCACACTTGTACTAACTTTTCTGAGCTTTTGTTTCCCTTGGAATGGCGGCAGTCATGTTATTCAGACAAAACTTGATCTGGTAATAAATCGCTAATAAAAGTTAACGAATGGAAATCAGGAGATTCACAGAAAGAAACGATTGAGTTTTGTACGACACTGATTGTAATAGGCTGAGCCGTGAATTGAGTGCGTTATGATTTCATATGCGGTTACGTTATGATTGCAGATGTTCTGCGGTGGAAACGCAATAATCCGCCCAGAATCTTCAGCGTTGCCGAGACGCATGGTTCGAACGTGGAACTGCGATGCGACGCCGATGCTTGGCCTACCGCCGATATCACGTGGTACAAAGATGATGACGTCATCGACCCAGCACCGAACGGCAAGGTCAGTGGAAGGTCATTCCTTCATGCAGTGCGCATACACGAAGTCATTGCTTTTCCAGTACAAGATGAAGAAATGGTCCCTGACGGTGTTCAACCTCGTTCAGGACGACAAAGGCAATTACACGTGCATTATCAACAACACCCTGGGCACGCTTCAGCACTCAGTCGTACTCAGTGTACTGCGTGAGTGTAATGAGTGAGCAATGTAATCCGCAACTGAGTAACTATTTTCCAGATCTTGTGAGGGATAAGCCGCTGGTGCATTTCACTTCTCCCAACCAGACCGTGGAGGAGGGGACTGATGTCAGTCTGGTTTGCCGCTTTTACAGCAGTGATCCTCCCTTCGTACAGTGGCTCAAGCACTACACCAACCAATCGTCCGATCAAGAGGTCTACGACAATTTCGTCGTGGTCAAATATCCGTCCTTCAAGCAAGAGGACGACCCCGAAAAGCTGACCATCGCCAACGCGACGTTGAATGACACTGGCATGTACACGTGCGCAGCGCAGAATGCATACGGCTCTAGTTACCACTCCATGTACCTCACGGTTCTCCCCTTCAACCAATCGCAGAGTACGTGCATAAATTGGCGTGTGATTCATCATTGATGACGGTGTTTACTTTCAGCTATGTCCATGCCGCACATCGCCCACTCGCAGAACACGATCATTGTCATCGCGGTGGTCGTTATCATCATGGCCGTTTTGGTCACGATCGTTTTGATCGCGTGGCGAAAACTGAGGCGGCCGAGAATGATCTTATTAAAGCCACCGAACACGTTCTCGTCCATCTACCCTCACATCCCGCAGTCCATAATGTCGGAGGTGGTTGATATCCCCAAAGACGACATCTGGGAAGTTCCCCGGGAGAAGTAGGTTTATCGTTTTTTTCCACTGACTATTCTTGACAGCCCGTTGGTTGTTCAGTTTGCAGCTGGGTAATCCATTGGGAGAAGGGGCGTTCGGACAGGTATTCAAGGGCGTGGTCATTGGGCTGCACGGGAAAATGGAACCAACGGTCGTGGCTGTGAAGATGCTGAAACGTACGTGCTGTGTGCTTAATTAGCGTGCGTTTGTAACGAGAGCCTCGTTAATTTACAGCGGACGCCAGCGAGAAGGAGCTGAGAGATTTAATCCAAGAGATGAAGACGATGAAGAAGATCGAACGACACAAGAACATCATCAATTTCGAGGGTTGCTGCATGCACGGAGGTAGTAACCTTGTTCTGTCGCCATTCATAGACGATGACACACTTCATGCGATTCAGGTCTCCTGCAAGTTATTGTGGAATACGCACCTTACGGCAACCTGAGAGATTTCCTGATCAAGCAGCGACCTCCAGCACACACTGCCTCTGGATATGAACCTCCTAGAGCCTCTCCTTACAGCACAGAGTTACACCCGATTACCAACAAAGATTTGATATCATTCAGCTATCAGATCGCTCGTGGCATGGAGTATCTCTCTTCGCGCAAGGTAAGTTTGTTTGTTGATTCGAATCGTTATATTTACTCTGTTTTTCGAAACAGATCATCCACAGAGATCTCGCTGCAAGGAATGTTCTCGTTGCCGAGGATTACGTTTTGAAAATTGCTGATTTTGGACTCACGCGTGAGGTTGTGGAGAACGACTATTACCGACACCTCTCTGATGTGAGACCCTGGGTTATTTTTATCCGATGATATCTAATCCCGTTGTCTGGTTTTCAGGGACGCTTGCCAGTCAAGTGGATGGCTCTGGAGTCGCTATTCGACAAGTGCTACACAACCAAAAGTGACGTGTAAGTTATTTTGCATCATTTACGAAAATTCTGTTAACTGGATTCTTTCCTCTTTTTTTTTTGTGCAGCTGGTCGTTTGGTGTTCTGTTGTGGGAGATCTTCTCCTACGGTGGCATTCCCTACGCTTCCGTTCCCCTCGAGAACTTATTTCAGCTCCTCAAAGACGGAATTCGCATGGAGAAGCCCAAGTACTGTTCTCCCGAGCTGTGAGTATCCAGAAGAACTGCTCGCTCTGCTATGTTCACAACGCTTGCTTCTGTTTTGTCAGTTACAAAATCATGCTCAAATGCTGGCTGCCAGAACCAACCCTCCGTCCTTGCTTCACATCATTGGTCAAGACTTTTGACCGCATGTTGGAAAGCATGAACCTGGTGAGTGAATGGTCATTTTTCTCCCAATGCAATCACTGACCACTGTGATTTCAGGGCTATCTGGCTCTAGAACTGGACGAGGATTCCAACGATGACGAGGTCTTTGTTGCCACGGCGCGCACCCTTGATCGGTTCAACCACCGCTCGGACAGCCAGTATTCCTCCATGTCGAGCGAGGGCACCTCAGTGAACCGGTCATCTCCTGTGAGGCTACCCTCCACCATGGAGGAAGAACTCAGTTCGGATGAAGCCATCGGCATGGAGGAGGTTGCGACCCTCAACTACGCCAGCATCCACCCCTGCGCATCCGAATCTGACCTATATCTGCAAAGTGACGCCTCTCATGACGGATATGTCACCAGTTCCCTGAGTGATGTCACTGACATTGAGGATGTCACTTTGACACCAATGCTGAGGAGCGCATTGCGACCGAATGTCGGGGAGTCGGATTATGTCATCTCAACACCCACGAACTATAACGTCATTTACAGCAATGACAGAGTCGAGTGTGTTGAAGTGAAGCTTCCTCGTGATGAGGATTCGGTTGCTATGTTACCGAACCGACATTCGTATCTCTCACTCGAAGATGACGATTATCTTGTCTCAACTCCCTCACCCCCGAACTGTGACGTCACTTATGCAAATGACCAAGTGGACAGCGCTGAGTATTATGTCTGAGGACTGTTTTGTTTGGACCCCAGTTGGCTGTTATATCAAATGTTTTTTGTGTTGTTTTTTTTGCAATAGTTTTGCGCATTTATCTTTTTTTATACAGAGCAGCCATAATTTTGTACCGGTATTTTGTATTTTGCCGTTATTCGCATTTAACTGAACAGGCAGTACTGTCCTGTTACGTTGGTCATAATATATTATGTAACATCAGGTGGGTTTTTTTTGTTTCATTCTTGTATTTGTTTTGTTTTGTTTTAATTTTGTATGTTCACATTCCAAAAATAGCATTTATATCATGCTTATTATACATAGATTAATTATGCATTCATTTAACTTTGCATATTTTCTTCTCTCTTCATCCTTATGTGTTCAAACTTTTTTCTTTTTTATCAAATGCCTTATTTTTTGTTGTTCATCTATAAACACGAAGTGTGTTCATTGTTTGTGTGTATTTCACTTGAAAGCCAGATATTTTAACAAGTTTGTTTGTTTTCCACAAATAAATTGAGCATTATTTTCTATTAATTTCTCATTTTCAGTCTTAATATTTTACACTTTCCTCATAATTCTGATAGCTGTATCAATATCACATAATATCACTATTATTCAAACTCTGAAATTAAAACAAATTTTATTCCGACAATTTATTCAGTGCACTAATATTTTTTTAAGCATCATTACGGAGAATAAAAACGCATTATAGTGAGAATTCAACATGACAGCAAAATGGCTTCAGGTGAAGATTTCAGTTAATTAGGAAACTTATATATTTTTCTCCTCGTTCTCACACAAAAGCATCGTGAATATCAATAGACCAACACGTCAAGCATTAAGTCGTCCTTTGTGGAAAACATGTAAATGTGAACGAAAGCGAGAAAAGGTTTTCTTTGTACGGCTGAAAGATGAGCACCGAAAAGAAATACGGGAGCATTTATCTGCATGCGGCGTATCTTATCTCTCTTATAGATCGACTTGGGTGGTCCGCGCTCCACGTCGGCTGAGAATTCAACGCAGAACTATTCTTCTCTAGAAAGACCGTGATTTCCAATTTTGTGTTATTAATTATTTTTTTAATTTAATTTTTATACAATTTTTTATCTTTGTCAAGGTGACTAACAATGCTATGAAACGGGCAGAGGAAAAAGACGAAGGCACAGAAGAGGGTTTTAGTGTGGAAATAAACTACAAGGGGGTCTTAGGAATTGGATATTTGGATGTGGTATACTTTTTGATATTTGTTTTCTTTATCATTGCTAGATGTCCCATCGCAGTTTTGAATCGATGCTGATTCGAAAAAAAAATATTGAGTTGGAGGCTCTGAGCACTGAGGAGGATCGGTGTGAAATGCATCACATGAATTGGTTTGAAAAAAAAGCCAAAGTGTTTCGAACGAAATGCAGTTCTCGTTGTTGAGAATGAACTCGAAGAATTTGTTACGTGAGATGGATTTTTGTCAAGTGCTTTATCCATCGACACGAACCGTATTAAAATTGTCATTCAAAAAAACCGTCACCACCGTCACGCCCAAAGCAAGAGTTTCCATTGGCAACGCCCATCGCCACCCACGAGGCAAGGCTTGAATGTGCGTAGCGCGGGAAAAGGAGACAAATTACATAACGCACCTACTACGTTATGACTCAGTAGAACGTTATGACTGCAGAGTTTGACAGGTCGAGCCTCAAGCCGATAATTCAACTCGACAGTGGACAGTGATTTCTCGTTGTCACTGTTTGTCAATTTGTTGCAATGGAACTCGGACATTGAATAACGAGATTGAATTTATTTGAACTCAACGTATAACTCTAAGAGTTGACAGATTATTTGTTTTCGAATTTTGCGAGCGATATTAGGTGAAGTATCTCATGAGTCATATGATGGAAAAAAATTGAACGATATTTGGACAGGTTCTGATCTATATGATGGAGAATTGGTTCGTGGATTTCATGGTGGACTTCATCACGAGTGGAGAATTCATTCGTCATTTATGGATGCAAATTGATGGACCAGTCTGTAAGAAAATCCAGGACAGAATTGAGTATGCTTTCGTTTCATATATATGTCATCGATATAATTATTTAATTACTATCAAATTTTTGCACGACTCCCAAATTGTTGTCAATATGAACTCCATTTCTACCTTTCTCCTCTCCAGCCGGTTGCTAAGCAAGAAGCATCAACACCGATCTAGTTGCGTGGATTCATCTGCGGTGAAGAGCGCTGGTCTAGATCCCCATGAGGAACTACTGCTAGAATTCACGAAAAAATATCAAATAAAAGAATTGGAGAGGCTACTGGCACAAGGTGTGAGCCCCAACATTTGCGACCGAGAGGGCTGCACCCCAATGATTGATGCAGCAAGGATGCGCTGTCCAGGTATGCTTCAGCTACTCATCAACAATTCCACCCTGCAGACCGTCAACTGGGGCAATTGCGAGAAGCAGACAGCGTTAATGCATGCAGCCAGGGTGGGCTGCCTGGCCTCTCTGAGAATGCTCCTGGCAGCTGGAGCAGACGTCAACTTGCAGGATAAACGCGGCAATACGGCACTTATGCTCGCTTCTTCCAAAGGTCATCACGATGAGGTCGATATGCTGTTGGCGCACGGCGAGTGCCTCCTCAATCTGCAGAACAACTGCGGCCACAGCGCTCTGCATGAGGCATGCACGAAGGGATTCCTGGTGATAGTCTTACTTCTGGTGTGCTCTGGGGCTGACACGGAGTGTCGGGACAACTGGCTCAACACTCCGCTCTTCTACGCCACACTTCAGGGCCACACCAACATAGTCGCTTATCTCCTCAAAAACAAATGCGACCCCAACGCCATCAACAAAGGCGGTCGCTCTGCTCTGCACACGGCCAGCCAGAAAGGCTTCTGTCGCATCGTGGAGCTCCTGCTTCACCACGGGGCACACACGAACGTCATAGACAAAGAGGGTTACACGCCTCTCCTGCAGGCAGCCTTCCGTCAGCAGAACGATGTAGCGCTGAGGCTGCTGGAGGTGGGCTGCGACGTGCACCTCACCGATCGACACGGGAAGGGTGCCTTGCACTACGCCGCCTGCAACGGCAGCAGACGCAGCGTCAATCTGATGGAAGCGCTCATTCAGCACGGCGTTCACCCTGACGTTGCTGACAAGAACGGCTGCACCGCACTGGTGCATGCCATGAGGGGCGATCACGTTGAGGTCGTGAGGTGTCTGCTCAGCCATAACTGCAACGTTAACATTCAACCACCGTTGCTTGTTCAAAATGAAATCATCATAGGGTCCGGCCTTACGTCATTGTTCGCACTCACTCTGAGGAACGGCAGTTCTGCAGTGCTGCCTCTGCTCATTGAAGCCGGCTGTGACACGAGTAGCTTCGTCCAGTGCCAGCAGATGTCCAGCATCTCTCATGTGATATCAGAGGACGTTGACCTTATGACCTGGCTGGATGTCACCCTTAGCAACCCTATGTCACTGCAGTCTCTCTGCAGGCTTCGCATTCGATCTTCACTCAGCATTCGTATCCGGGAAGAACTGGAAACATTTAATATTCCTGCCAAGTTCAAGGATTTCATTTTATTCCAGAAGGACTTTATTTTGTTCAAATAGCACATTATATGGATTTATTCACAATATTTTGTTTTCTTGCGCAATAGCTTGGGTGCCCACACTGGTGCTTTTGACATTTCACGGCAATAAGTCATTCCTTCTTTACTCGGTGTTATTTATATTCACGTGTTAAATTGTTAATTTTGTCAATGGCACATGTTATTTTTATTTACAATATATATTAAATTCCTTGGGATTCGTTGCATTATCTCTTCTTTTCATGAATGTTCACATCAAAGACCTATTTCACATCCCTCATTTGAAAGTTCTAAGTTCTATAATAATGTACGTCATTTCAGAAAAGATTTATATTTTGATCAATTAAAATATTAAATAAATGTTTCAAGAGATTCCAGGAAATATTCCAGCTTCTCAATCTCTCAGTACTCGTAATTGATCAAGGCATCTTGCACAGTTGATTATTTAATTACATTTAATTATGCACAGAAACAAAGTAAGAAAAAACAATTTTAAAACGGTAAACCGGTTTATTCTGTTCAAAGGGAAAAAAAAAACAAAGCACAATGGCTCGTGCGTGATACTATGGCAGAAAATTTGAATGACAAAAATCGATCACTCAAACGTAAAACAAATCGCAGGTCAGAAACACCAGAAAGGCCTTATGCCCAGTTAGAACATAAATTGAACGCCATAAAAAATGCTCACTGTTTTAAAGTACATTGACCTCCTAATACGGTCTGTCAGACCTTGGGACCGGCCAATGATGTTGAACAGGGCGCCAATCGTCGCCATGGCAACTCCAATCCATGCGTTCAGCATAGTATCCTGCATCACTTTGATGAGAGAAGCCAGAAACGATCGGACCATAAAATGCGTTATGATTCCTATAACGCTGAGGACCGTTATGATCATGCGCGAACCCGTTATGATTTCCACTTGATGGATTGCCATAATGAACGTTATGATTCACACCCTGCTCCGAATACGATCCGAAATCCACCTCACCAAAGTCTCGATTCTGTAGCAGTTGCCCAGAGTGCAAAGGGAAACAGTGTTTCCTGGGTCCCTGATTGGCGAGAGACGGGGGCATGGGGTTCACGTGCGGGGCGAAGTTATAACGATTTCTCTGAGGCATCGTCGCCCTTGGCTGTGTCGACATTGACTTGACCGGCATTTTGCTGTTGTACGTGTGCGAACGAGAATGCATCCGGCTTCGCTTGGGCTGTTTCACTGCATTTTCATCTTGATTAGCGGCCAACTTCCGTTTCCTGATCCGTTGAGCAATATTAGGAGTTGATGATTGGTGTTTTGCAGATGGAAAGCAGGTCGCTCCGGCATTAGGAGGTGAAGCCTTTTTTCCAGAGCTAAGACGAGTTGCTTTACCAGATTCAGAGCAAGAAGCTTTCTCCTGAACAACAAGGCCGAGAGGACCATTCTGATTTGCTACAGAGCTCAGAGTAGCTGCTGCATTATTTGGGTTAGCAACAGAGCTGGTGGAGGCCTTTTGGGTAGCAACAGAGCTGGTGGAGGCCTTTTGGGTAGCAACAGAGCTGGTGGAGGCCTTTTGGGTAGCAACAGAGCTAGTGGAGGCCTCGTGGGTAGCAACAGAGCTGGTGGAGGCCTCGTGGGTAGCAACAGAGCTGGTGGAGGCCTTTTGGGTAGCAACAGAGCTGGTGGAGGCTTCTTGGGTAGCAACAGAGCTGGTGGAGGCCTTTTGGGTAGCAACAGAGCTGGTGGAGGCCTCTTGGGTAGCAACAGAGCTGGTGGAGGCCTCTTGGGTAGCAACAGAGCTGGTGGAGGCCTCTTGGGTAGCAACAGAGCTGGTGGAGGCCTCTTGGGTAGCAACAGAGCTGGTGGAGGCCTCTTGGGTAGCAACAGAGCTGGTGGAGGCCTTTTGGGTAGCAACAGAGCTGGTGGAGACCTTTTGGGTGGTGGAGGCCTCTTGGGTAGCAACAGAGCTGGTGGAGGCTTTTTTGCTCAATACTGAAGCAAGAGTAGCAAACTGGTTGAATCCACTGCTGGGAGAAGGTCTGGAGGTGCGAGGAGCCTTCTGTCTAGCCACAGAGCTAGGAGAGGATTTCTGAATGGCTAGTGAGGTCGGAGTAGGTGTCTGGTTAATTTCAGAGCCGGGCGTGCCTTTAAGGCTTGATTCAGGGCTAGGTGAGGCTTTCTGAATGGCTGAAGAGATCGGAGTAGTTGCCTGACTGGCTAAAGATTCAGGAGTGACTTTCTGGCTAGATGCACAGCCGGTTTTCCCTGATTCTGGTTTGCCAATGAGCTTTTGCAACTGGATGACCTGAGGATTCATGACAGCCATTCCAACCCCATCACCCACAAAACGCCTCCACTCTCCAATACTCATGCCGTGCACTGTCACATCTTTCAGCATGGCTGTTCGAACCTTCTCCAAAAATTCCTTCTTAGGCTCAAAGTCTTCATTCACGTACAAGTACCGGTCGTGATAGGACTGCATGTAATCGCAGGTGCCTATCGGCCCCCCATACTGCATCACACTCCATCCGGAGGAGGAATTCACAGGAACGTTCGGTTCAATCCAGTAGCGCAGTTCAGCAAAGATGTGACCGGTGATGAGGCGTTGCCCAGGGCTGCTCCAGTGGACCCCGTCTCTCGACCCAAAGCCCTCGCACTCTTTCAACTTGTGGTACAGATCCAAGAAGCAGTAGCCGCGCGATTCCATGACATTCTTCACGTGCAGGTCAGCTGGCAGGAGGTCAAAGAGCATCGAGGGCAGCTCGTCCAGGTCAACGTCCTGTTCGGTGTAGAAGAGGGAAGAGCCGAGGGCTCTGCCGGTTACAGGGAGCGCTCCACGCCACACAAACAGACAGCTGGGGCTCATCAGGCAGGCAACGCGATTGAGTAGGCAGAGGATGTTCTGCTTGAAGGCGGAGTAACTGCCAGGCCCCCATCTGTGGAAAGAACGAAGGCAGCCGCTCAGAAGTCATTTGTGAAATATTGCATAAGAAATGCTCAGTGTTCATGCTGTCAATCGTCCATTTGGAGGATCAAGAAATCGCAAATTCAGGAGAAGAATGTTGAGAGAAAATGAAGAGAAAATAAACTTTTATTTTGCAATCAAACTTAACTAGAGTGAACACATTATGGATATCATAGATGAGAAGAAGAAAAAATGACTTGGCAGCCAGCGGTAAACGAAAATACATATAAAAAAATTAACAATATGCAACATTTAGAGTACTTGAGTTCATGAAAACATATGGAAGAAAACCTGTGTTTATCACATCTTGCAAATAAACCAGTAAAACAAAAGAACAAACACAAATGACTAAAGTCTTGAGTAGGAAAAAAAAAAATAAAAAAAAGGCCAAAAAAAAAAAAAAAAAAAAGCGAAAAAAAAAAATGAAAAAAAAACCCCACACAAAATACTGAGATCTGCTATCAATACTTGACTAGTTCAATCTGTAAACCAAACGACTAGAAATATTGCACAGCATCGCTCTGATGCCTGCGATACGCTTCGTAAGGATGGTTCCTGCGCCGATAACTTGGCCGACCAGCAGCAGCAGAAGGAGAAAGCCTCCTCCTCTCGTATCTCTGCTGCTGCTGCTGTTGCATTGAGTGAAACTGAGTGGGGATGTTCATTGCGACCGAATGAGCAAAGGTTTGCCTGTGCTGCTGCTGCTGAGCGTGGAAGTTGAACACCCGCTGCTCAGGCCAGGGACACGGCGCAGGCAGCAGAGCGCCATCTGGTCTGCGATCGTCCTGCAAGCGAGGCTGGTATCGGGGGAAGTGCGACACCCTGGACGGCAGCTGGTACCTCCATGCGGATGCGACGTGCTTCATGAGCATGTTGCTGATTCGCCTGTGCACGCGGGCGTCCCAGTGCACTCCGTCTTTCTTGCGGTGCTCCAGCATGCTGCGGAAGTGGAAGTGCAGGTCAAGGACGTCCATCCCGTGATCGTGCGCCGCTTTGGCCGCGTGGAAGTTCCCGATCATGACATCGACGCGGATGACGTCGTTCATGAAGTCAATCTGCTCGATGAAGAAGCCTCCCCGGATCTTCTCGGCCAGAGGCATTGCCGTGTGCCACACAAACAGCGTCTCCTTCGGCAGAACCTCTCGCACCCTCTTGAAAAGCAGCTGCAGATTGACCTGGTAATCCTCCATGGATCTAGGACCGTACCTGTAAGCGCACGCACTTGATGACCCTTCCCCACAAAGAAACGAGAGAGAAAAAAGTCAAACGCACCGTGTGATGTCCCACAGGCAACTGTTCATGATGACTAGGTCTGGCTGGGGCTCCTGGCTGAGGTCCTGGAGTACCGTCTCCATGTAATCCGAGTAACAGCGCGTGACAAAGTAGAAGCGCACCAAGTGGTACTTGTGCTGCCACTGACGGACTTCCCGGTACGTCTTGCGGTTGTTCATTTCCGCCAACTGGCCTCCTTCCAGAAGGATGTCTCCCCTGTGCGATCGCTCGCCCTGAAAATCAACCCGCAGTCAAAGCACCTACATGCACAGGTGCATACGCACAGGGAATAATGGGAAATATTACAAGGGGAAGCAGGTCTATTGCCTCATTCTAATGAGATGTCAACTTACCTTCAATTTTAGCTCTCTCTCCTCCACAAATTCATCTTTTTGGAGAAACGCAATGAGGTCCTTGTAAACGGCCCTTTGAACTGAGAATTACAAACAATACACATTATGATTACATCAATTCAGGCGAGGTGCATACGAGAGCAAAATCAAACCAGGGTCAGTTCAAGTCATCACTCACTATTACTAACAATCATAACGCACTTCAGAGCAAACACTCTCTAATCTCTCTCCATCTTAATAGAGAGTCTTTACGTGAGAGCTTTGAATTATTTCCCCATACATCGATTCGTTACACGTGTCTCAGAACAAGAATAACTGCACGGACTGTACACACCACAAATACAGTGTATGTCTTGGGAAATGGGCTGAATTCTGGTAAATAGGTAAAAGTTCAAAGTGAGATCTATTGTGTCATCACTAGAGTTTTCTCTCGTCCAAGAGTTAATATTAATTACTTTCAGTACATGGGCGTTTAACTTTATCAGTATTGTAAAGTAATCATGTAATTGACAATGAGCCCCGAGCCGACTTAAGGTCTGGCCTGAAACAGCTCAGAAGGGATGATCAACGTCGGTATAAAAGTTAAGAATTAAAATCACTCGGACAGCACGCAGGTATAGTGGCTAGCTCCCCAGGTAGCGGGTACTAGTCATTTCGCCCGGGTTAACACATGCAAACATTTCACTTCAAGAGTACACCATGACGGACACTGAGAGTGCTAGATTATTAACAATAATTAGAGAACGCAGCATAACGGGTGTGCAGTGGCATCTGCATCTAATGAACAGTAAAGGATAAAAAGAAAGTGCTCGTTGTGGTCGCTCATCATGGTCAGATGAAGAACTCGAATTTAGAAATCAATCAATATTGCTGAGTGTATATGCTGTTAACTCCATGCGTGTGTTGTTTAGTCAGTCAAACTAGAGATACTATAATTAACGATTATAATTGTAATTAATTATTAATTATTAAAGGGTCTCTAACTAAAACAACTGATCAAAGCATTCACACTTAGGCGCCTCTTCAAAAAGCCATGCATACTCTTGTCCAAAAAAAAAAAAAAAAATAAATAAATAATAAAAAAATAAAATTAGAGAATCGTAGTGATTACGCAATCAACAGAAAGAACAAAGCGAGTCGGCGCCCAGTAGGCGAGTTGAAAGATAAGAGCAGTGACCCCTTCGATCGCATCTAACCCTCTATGTAAACAACCGTAGATTAAAACAACATTGCAGCGTGAATTCAAATCACTTATTTGCTATTTATTTCACACTTCTCCGTTATTAACACAACTGTACAGCGCGCGACAAATTAAAACGCATGGCTATTGGATCTCCTGCTTTCTGAGTTGTATGAAATGCTCATTTTACTTGAGCAACGTATGTTTCTATACTACACATGTATGTAGTAGTATTCGAATCAACAATGACGACGACGTTTTCGTGGAAATCCAGCTTATAATCTCAAAGTTCTTTGCCTTTTCTCCTTGCTGTGGATCACCATGTGTGACCTTCAAAGAGTACAACTACATGCATTTGCACTCCTGACTACAAGCTCGTGTCTGCAATGGGAAATTTAATAATAAAACCCTGCAAACCTGAGAAAACATAATTCTGATATAAATATGATTAGTACGCTATTCTTGATTCTTTTCGTTCGTATTTGTGCAGCAGCCGCCTCTTGCCTATTTTCGGTCTAAGACTGCTCCGTCTTCTGAAAGGAAGGACTCTTATGCTATGATTGCTTTAAAGGGGACAGTGCTATTACATAAGAACTTCTCCGTTATTCAGTTTTTACCGATGACATTTATTTGACACGGGTGATGGGAAATGGTCGCATCGCGGATAATGACAATCAATGCTGGTTTGTACTAGCAGAAGACTCGATGCTGTACGAATTCGCCATCCTCGCATGCATATCATCATAGCACAATACGGAGTATTACTGCCCATATTTGCCATATTTATTAATATGTATTTAACATCGGGCTAAATGACTGCTGCTGCTCAGGAAGATAACTACAATCATCATTATTATGTAGTACCGAATACATGTACTAGTATTCTGTCAATTACTGACAATAAATTGATATAAGTTTGTAATATTCTATAATATTTTAATAATTATCGGTATTCTTTCTTAATTACTGAGGCCGCCCTAGTAGTAGCAGTAGTTTCTTAATTAACAATTGGTGCTGCAGGAAAAAAAAAGTGCTCACACAAAATTATATGAATACATGATATGATTTCCATTATAGTCACAGCATGAATTGGTCATCTCGCCCGAATGTCATTTCGCCCGAATCCCATCTCGCCGTAGGTCATCTCGCCCGAATGTCATTTCGCCCGAATCCCATCTCGCCGTAGATCATCTCGCCCGAATGTCATTTCGCCCGATTTTAAATACATATTAATTAATATGGTTAATATGGTCGGATGGCGAATTCGTACATCATCAATTATACTGAGTGTAATACAAACCAGCGATGTTTGTCGTCATTATCCGCAATACAACCAGTTCCCGCATATTAACAGGAGCTGTGATTTTATAACTTATGTGCCAATAATGTGCTCGTCTGTTCAGACTGTTGTAATAACAGAAGTTACGCCTTGTTTACTTAACCATTTGTCACCAATTACTTGCTTCATTTTACCAATAATTATAATTCTTCGTTGACACTGCGCAGTGCTGCCAACGTAACAAGCACCTGTGTACTACTGTCCAGGGTAGAATGCAGCATANAGAACCCTTAGGATTTATCTTANACATCTTATGCAG
>KB312243.1:327594-338321 GCA_000328365.1 Capitella teleta | reverse complement strand
AAATAATTATATCGAATGAATACACTCTACAGTAGCACAGTACATGTAATACACAAGTTATGCTGCATGCTATACTATATATAATTATTTTATAAACTGAAGTCTTTTTTTTTTTCTTTTTTTTTTTAAAGCATAAATCGTGTCAACTAAGGAATTGAGACGGGGTTGGGGGAGGGGGGGGGTGAGTTTCCCGTGAAGTCAGCGAACGTTTTGGCAACAGAGGGAGAAAACGAGACACGCCAGATAACAGAGATAAGCGAATAAATGGTGAGAAATCAAGTTTCCTTATCAAAACATCGCGCGTTGATCGCCCGAAAAAAAAATCCGTTCAACAAACAAACCGGTTCTGTTCCCTGAAATTTCTCTCGAGAACGAATAAAATTTGCATAAATAATTTGCGATTGAAAAGTGACGGATTTTCAAGAAACCAGAAGTTCAAAGGCAATTCACAAGTTCACATTCATTGCACAATCCTAGAGTTCCGGCGATGAAATGCGCAAATTGGCCACGGGTCTAGAATTATACAAGGAGACCCCGTTAATCCGCCGTCATGTAATCCGCCCTCTTCGTAATACGCCCTAAAATCATAGGGACGAATCGTCCATCCTTCAGTTAAATTGTCTCTTCTTTCTACCTTGCCCACTTCATTTGATCGGGGTTAATTATTTCGATCGTTGACCTGCTTGTAACCTAATGGTACATACCACTATACTGACTATATGGTACATGGATTTTTGTCCGGCATCTATTTTTCATTTATTTGTGGTCTGACATGTAATCCGCTCTTTTCGTTAATCCGCCTGTTTCCTTGGGAACAGAGAAGGGTGGATTACCGGGGTCTGACTGTATAAGTAACGTTCAAATGAGTTCAACATTAAAGATTCTGGTTCTGTATTGATAAAATAATTAATATTTAAGACAGACAGTGCGCTTAAGGAATAACAAGTAACAAACCTGCATTTTGGTATACCAGAACTTATATGGGCAATTTTTATAAATAGATGAACCAATTAAGACTTGTTAATTCAAGTAATATAAATTGAGGACGCTGTTTTAACCTTTTGAAGACATTCCTACTAAATAATTGTGCATCTTTTGATGTTTTTTAAAGGATAAGTGGTTGAACAAATACTGCTGATTTCATATACAACTTATATCATTTGAGTTAAGGGGACTACCGCACAGTATATTCAACAAAAGCTCAAGTCTAATTGTAAGTTATTTGCTAAAGTTAACCGCGATTACTAGGTTCTTCATCTAAATGGAGAACAAAATACAAATGGCACAAAATGACAAACAATTGGAAGAATAAAATGCGCACAATTAAGAAATATTACAACAAAAAAGCTAAGATTGAAGACTTACTGGAATCGCCGATGATGACGACAAATTTGTTGTGAAGCAGAGTTTGAAGATCATCTCGCCGGAAGATGTCCATGGTGACCTCATTCTGAAAGGAGGTCAAATCGGATAAATAAGAATCCAGAAAATAAACAAGGATTATAAAAAAAACTTCACGAGTATTCACAAATACAATGTACGACACCAAGTCCAACTGATGCATAAAAGGCTAAAAGATGTGTACTCGACTTGGCTAAAAGACAGCTTGATCTGGCGTCCAAACGCAATGAAAAAAACTTTAAAAAGTCGTGTAAGTTTCGACCTTTTCAGTCTTTTATTTGCCTCATATGACATGTAATCGACAAAAAGATGTTTCAAACAAGAGTTTCTTTATACTAGTGGTAGAAGTTCAATAGTGATTATTGAATAGAGCTTCAGTACAACATGTAGGAGTATATTTATCAGTGGCTACTGACTACTACTAGTACTAGTACATTTAGTCACTCGGTTGAAGACTGACATGAGCGACGCACACCAAAGTTGAAAGTGAAAGAGCCAACACTCAACGATTTAGACAAGAACATTCGGACGAAAATCACATATTTCACAGCTTTATTGGAAATAAACCCTTACAGGAATGACTTACCGAGGTTATATAAAGTCCTTGTCTGACCACGCGCACTAATTGACCACTTGTTATTCGCTCTTGTTTGAGCAAAACGAGCTCAAAGTCTCAAACTTTCCAGTTCCGATTCTTCGAAAGCTTTCAGTTTCGCGCTGCGGCTGAATTGCCTTATTATGAATATTCATGAGTATGCATATTCATGATTATGCATATTCATAAGTCGGAGAAGCCGCGGCCATGCTTGACAACTATGTACACAAAATGGAATCGTTCTCGTTGAAGAGTCGTTGAAAGAAGTACTCAGGTAAATATACGCGGCATTCGGAACTTCTGTTTCACCTTCAGAGGAATAAGAACTCAAATGAGCTGCCTCGTGTGTTATTCGACGATTAATGTACGTGTGGGCTTTATTAAGTTAATATTTTATAAAATAATTGGTCTTCATTGCTATAGAGTATAGTTAATAGTAATAGTATACTATAGTCTATACTATAGTATAGTTATCAGTAGCACAGATAAATCGGGCGAGGTCCAGGGACCCGTCGGTCTCGCTGTAGTATATCAGCTATCAGCTATGTATAGTATGAGTACCGGTATAGTATTTTGTATAAATTTTCATTATATTTTTTTTTAACTTCTAATATTAATTTCTTGTACATATGGTGGCCTTAATTTTCCGTTATAGGTTGCATAAACAAGTCCGTTGATTGTGCATTTAAAATACCATCAATTGTAACTTTATAATATTATTGATTATTAAAGGGATTTACAGTAGCCTTGGTCAATACATAATAATACCAAAGATCCTAAAAGCTATAGGATCTTAGTCAATGCTCAATATAATATACCAGTAGTATATGAATATGATATACTATTTCATTAATTTGTGTACTGTTGTGACTATAATTAATATATAAGTATTTTATGATTACATACCGGTATCAGCATTTTAATTAATCAGCATATTAATTAATTAAATTCAAACGTATGCTAATTAAGTGTTGAATTATTGATTACACTTATAATTACTTTCTCCTACTAATCGACACCCAACATTACCAATTTCAGCTGATTCTGGTTACATAACACCCATGCGTAGACGTACAACTATTCATAAAAAAGTATAAATAAAAACCGGAATAATTTGCACATGCAAATGATGCAAGTACAATTATTTTATTTTTCCAGGATGTTACGATGAGAGGATTTTACCGCTGAGCATTGGACAGTGAAATTTCCAACAAAAAGAAACTGGAAGCAAAATGCCGAAAGGAAGAAGTTTCGCCCCACACACTGATGAGGATGGTGGATGGGTGAGTACTCACCTATCAGTGGTCTATAATCACATGTGCATAATGCATATTCATAATTAATTGTTATGGGATTGTGCATACTTAACAAGGTGGTGATATTATTGTTTCAATTGGTCTATTCTGGAGAAGAAAAAAATAAATTTTCTAATATAAACCTCTTAACCACTCCACCGGTTAATCACTATAGATAATCTCCTATTACTAATCGTCAACGAGTTTGATAAATCTATGGATCTTTGATAATTCTGATATTTATTGCATACATGTATGAATTGGTGTTTGTTCTTTATGCATTATTTTCTTTCTCAGTTCCAACACAAGGGTTCTGCACGACCGTTACCTCTTCTTAGGGAGAATAGCACAAGCACAGGGGTCATGCTGAAAGCACCCTTTGACCCCTTGACCTCCAACTATCCCTCCATGCCCCCTCTGCAGTACAGGATGAAACAAGCGGTAAATGCAATTACTATGAGGAGGTTACGCTGACCAGCTTTAATTTCAGCCCAACTTCAAAACTTCCAACCGTTTCTCAGCACATGACAACAGAAACGCCTTGCAAGACCATGGCGTCTACTTTGGAAACGTACGTCTGGTTATAGTTTCACTGTATTTATAATATAACATATGTCTCCATTCGAATAGGGCCGGGACACGAGATTGCTGGGCAAAGGACTTTCTGCTCACGAGATCCGACAGCATGGGACTGAGACGGAGATGTTGAAACACAACGGACGCGTTGTTTGTAATTATGATTACAACACGATCTACGGAGGCAGTTACCAAGGCAACCAGTGCACAGAGAAACCGACCAAGAGACGCTTCTCTAAAACGTACAAACAACCTCGGCTGGCCAAGCTGGACACGATGACCACAGAGTGGTTCCACCCGTCAACCTACGTGACTCCGATAGAAGTGATGGCAGACAGTCAGGAGCCATTCCTTGGAAAAAATTCATGGAAATACTCGAATCAGAGTTTATCTAAATGCTATCCCCCTTACGATTACAGTCCTAAGAAAGCGAAGCCATTCTCTCCGTGGATGCTGAGTGGGATGAAGAAGGCTATGAAGGCTACGGATGCTTAGGCGTCCTCTGGCGTAGCTAATTCGTGTGATGTGTGGGCAATTCGATTTGCTTTTTGTGTGTGCCATTATTCGATGACAAAATATTTCCAAAAGTTCAAAGGATTTATTCATCTCCGAAATCTGAGCCATTTATTACAGCTCAAAAATCATTTTCTTGTGATTTTTTCACTTTCTATAATGTCTTCCCTTTCATAAATACTGCTGTGCCTCTGTACCATTCTCAAATGTTCCTAATCTCAGTGCGTAGAAGTGCCTTTTCTTCCTCATCTTAGCTCGGAACTTTTACGCTATTCTGACATCATATTCAGTATTAATTACTACTTTCACTGAAACCTTCATTTACACGATGCATATCTGGTTTTTTTTTTCTTATGTGATTGACCAAGCCAACTGTGATACAAATTGTACAGATTTTTCTGAGTGCCTCCTGAATTTTTGGATTGTTTGCATTTTTCTTTGTTTTCGCTTACATCATATTTTACTGTTCTTTTTCTGTGTACTCATTTTATACATTAATTACATTTTGTGATAATTGTCTTACTTATTTTTTCTTAATGAAACAATTTATTTCAAACATTTAGATCTATTTAAAGATTATTATTTTTCAATCTCTGTATTTTCTACTGATTCACTGTCATCTGCCTTCAAATATTTCTTTACCTAATTCGATTGGAATATTTTTGCATGATTTTAACCTCTGGTGAAAAACTAAAGACTCATCTTCCAAGTGGTGTGCCCAATTCTTACAGGATGTTTTCATTTCAAGACGACTTTAGTATTGCATGCATTGTACTGTACATATTGTGCTCCTTTAATTATCTTCCCCCAAATATATTTCCACATCTCCCCAACTGGATCACCTTCAAAAAGAAGTTATATATGTGCATTCTTACAACCATGCACCAACACAATTGATGTGAATAAAAATTAAAATTAAAAAATTAAAATTAAAGTAGCAGGTGAATGATAATTTTGCAAGAGCACATTGTGCCTCATGTATTAATTAATATTAGTAATCACATATGCATACACATGTAAACCAGTTTTTCGTGGTTGAAATGTCCATAATATTAATGTCTATTTAACAGAAAATTCTTTTATGATATTAAGGAAGCAACACAATATTTATGACAGAAGTCTCAGATAATACGTTTGCCTATTCAGGTATATTTATGAAATATTATTGTAGTTTTATGTCTTTCAACGCTTAACTCGGGAGCAAACTGTCTTCAATTATGTTAATACATTCAGTTGCTACAAATTACAACCCAAGATAAGAGTGCAATTTAAAATGCTTAGCATAGAACACGCAAAGCGATCGATATTCGCTCTTGAATGTTGATGGGTTTTGTGTTTTCTCTGTCAATGTTGATTATGGCATGCGTCTCCGTGCGAAAACTAAGGGCTGTTCAGATGGGAATTTCTGATCGCTCATTTAACGGAGGACACCAATTCTCCGGAAGTGCCTCTTAAAGCAAGTGCGTGACTCGATCAGCTCATTTCGTGGCTGATCGACTATTAAAGATCATTCATTTCATGGTGCCTTGAGTTAAAGCTTCAAAAGTTTCTGTATGAATTCAAAGAGGTCAAAGAATGTGGGGAACATATTGTGTGAATAGGACTTCAGCTGAGAGAAGCGCAAATTTAATGCACATCATAACGTCCCTTGAAGGAAGGTTTCCTTAGCATTGTGATTTATATCGGCACGTACATGTTTATTAAAATCATAACGCACTCCGTCCCAGTCCATCGAAGGAAACGCGACAACCGAAACGAATTTCAATTTTTTGTTTGGCACCATTCCACTTATGAGCGCGGTTTCACATTCTCAAAATGCCCCCTAAAAGCGCACGAAGAGCGTTAACGCTAAGGAATTGCGTGATTTTGGAATCATCAGTTAGCTTGGTCAGTAGGCCCTGTGATGTCGGTGGAGATTAGGAGGGCTGACATACTACAGCCAGACAATGAGGTAAACAGACCTCTCGATCTAGTATCTATGACATTATGTGCTAAGATTAGAACTATTTAGGAGTTATTCCACACAGTGCCGTATTCTGATAATCTCTGAGGGGATGGCCGAAGCTCAGTCAATATAAATCAATTGATCCATTCGCAGGATACACATTATTAATATATGATAAAAAGGAACAACAATAGTAACCGAATAAATTTAACCCATTAATGATCTTCAAAATACTGATTCTGTTTAATTATTCATTGATTGGTGCATGATCAAATCTGAAAGCACACGCAAGCCAACGATTACAAACCCATTTTAAGCATTTTATTGGCCACACTGCATTCAAGAAGAAACCCCCAAACGACGGTTTGTGCGTGAGAAATCGTCGAGGACCACGTCTGGGTCAAATATGATATGACTGCTGATAAACCATTGAGTTGAGTATGACAACCCATATTGTATGAGGTGACTTTCCCGCATTGTTGTCCATAGATAGTTCTTATAATGAGCTTCAAAGCACTGAACGAATGTTCACCCGTCGCAGTGGTAATGTACATAATGAGGGGAACTGGTCATCTCGCCCGAATGCCATCTCGCCCCAGGTCATCTCGCCCGAATGCCATTTCGCCCGAATTCCATCTAGCCCTAGGTCATCTCGCCTGATTTTAATATGATATTAATTAATATGGGCATTAATAATCAGTATTGTGCTGTGATATTATGCATGCTCGGGTGACGAATTCGTACATCATCAATACTGAGTGAAGTACTAGTATAAACTAGCGTTGTTTGCAACTTTGTTAACATAACATGCGAGGATGGCCGATTCGTACATTGTCAATACATGCACTGAGTACAAACTAATAAAGTACTAGTACAATGTAATACAAATATAGAATGGATATACTCTATAGTAGCATAGTACATATGTACATGTAATACACAAGTTATGCTGCATGCTATAATATATGTAATTAATATAATTTATAAGCTTAAGTCATGTTGTACCCGTGAAGTCAAATTTTTACATGTACATAAACCCGGGCATAATGGCATTCGGGCGAAATGACCTCGGGCGAGATGACCTCTGGCGAGTTGACCCGGGCGAAATGATATTCGGGCGAAATCGCATTCTGGTGAAATGGCGTTCGGGAGAAATGACTAGTACCCATAATGAGCACAACGCCAATACTTGGCTCAGTATCTCCAAAGAGAGTAGACAACAACCATCAACACTGATCAAGCATTCCTCGAAGGAGCATGCAAGCCTTGGAGGCTGAATCTCCCATCAGCAATAACACTTCCTCCAATGCTACAACGGATTGTACCTTGATGATGAGAACTGCATCTTGTCTTTCAACCGAGTTGCACAATGTTTTATTATATGTGATAAGCCCCCTGGGCGCGCACCCTCTCATCATCCGGGAAGAGAGCTCTATAGGGAAGAATTGCAGTAGGGTTAGCTGCATTCTGTAGCCATAATCTGTGGGGATGATTCCCATATAGAGTCTTGGAGCGAGACTCCAGTAGGGTGATCGGCGAAGGATCGATTCGCGTCGCTTAAGGAATCGTTGGTGCACACCACTGATAACATACACTATTCTGTGGTGCACATTAGGTTTCGTTTTTGTTTAAATAATCCATTAGATTTTTCGGTTGAAATAAAAAAATAAATAAATAAAAGCGTCATGTTACATGTAGGCTATGCACAAACGGATATTTCTGGATGATATATTCATATTGCAATTCCATACCAAAACATAATTAAACTGAATAATGTAATTAAAAATATATCCACTGAGCTGTTTATTGCATTCAGCGTTCATATCCAAAACTCAACTCCCAACGCTGAAGATAAACAATAAATAAGGTCATTACCAGTAAAATACCTAATCACACCGATGGCATAATCTCTAAGGTAATTTAAATAAACACAAAACAATCCATTTAATTAATCGAAACATTGTCTTCAAAACTAGCGTCTGCGTTGACGATCAGCGTCTGTCGATCGTCATCCAGAACATTCCCGCTTGGTTTACTGCTGTCAATCTCCTTCGGCCTGTTACAATAACAAAGGTCATTCTCCCAAACATAATTATAACATAAACGTATGAAAACTCACGCGAAATCGTATACAAGGATTGCGGGCAGCATGATGACAATGCCAGCGATGCTGAGCCAAGTGCTGAGATGAACATGAGGTTCGAAATGGAAGGGATCCTCGGTGAACAGCGTCCAGAAGAGGAAGACGAGCGGCGTGCGCAGGGTCTGCGCGACAAACACAGTCCATTTCGAACGCAGATATTGTGATTACTCACCAGAGCGATGATGGTGAAATTGGCTCCCTCCGAGAAGCGCATCAAGCAAGCAAACGCGAAGCAACCCAGAGCGGTCACCGAGTAGTTAATCCAGCCGAGAACGGCTGACGAAGGGGAGCACCCCGCTCC
This sequence comes from Capitella teleta, assembly GCA_000328365.1. Lineage (NCBI taxonomy): Eukaryota > Metazoa > Annelida > Polychaeta > Capitellidae > Capitella > Capitella teleta. The sequence continues at coordinate 329,552 of KB312243.1, read as the reverse complement.
GCCAAAAATGCACTTGAATCCAAAGGCAAAACTGCAAAGACAACGTGAGACTTGCTTGAGGTCATTGATTCTTTTATACTTCTCGGCGAACTGTCCTGGTCCGCCCGCGGTCCCAAATCCAGGGAGGATATCCAGCCACAAAAGAGAGGTGACGGTCAGCACCACGACTAAGGTCCAACCGAAGAGGAAGTAGAAGAGACTGAGTTCCTCCGCCACGGAGGATTTGTGAGCCTCCTCTTGGGTCTGCCCTCTCTTCACAGATCGCTCCATGAGGGCGTTGGCCACGGCGAAAGGAACCTGCATGAGAGGAACAATTGCGCAGGTCCAAATGGAGCCTAAAGCCGAACACCGGACCCACTCTCCTTTCTTCACACAGACACACTAATTGCATACAATGCGTTAAATAAATGAAAATAGCAACATTCTCATTCTCTATCTGTGACACATTTTCCGGAATGGGTGATTGTTTTTTTTTTTTTTTTTTTTTTTTTTTTTTTTTTTTTTTTTTTTAGTTTCCAAAGAGCGCTTCGTCACTTGTGTCCATTTTTGAATTGGTTCAAAATTACATAATGCCAATCTGGGATGAATTCCATGAGCAACAGGTAGTCAAGATTCAAGATGTACGACATTAAAAATGTGCAATTACATTACATCTGCTGGTAAAGAAATGAAGAAATTATGACGTAATTCTTCATATATATATGAACCAAATTTATGTTTCTCGCGCATGGCGCTTCTTTGCAACACAGAAGACGCACTGAAACACTACACCTTGTGAGCTACGTGTTTAATTGTGTTATGTAATCATATTTGCGTAAATATATTAGTTCTCATTGACTGACCTGAGAGAGAACGAAACAGAGCGGCCAGAGGAAGCGACCGGCGCCGGTACTGCCGCCTTCTTGCGAGTGCGCATGCGCGTCTTCAAGACTAGGAACAATGGACGGAATGAGGCACATGAGTTCCGCCAAGGTCACGATCCCAGCACATACCAACTTCATGCAACTCGGACGCCGCCTCAGAAGGAAGAATCTGAGAAATAAACAATGGTCATAGAAAGCAATTCACATGACGTCATGACATTCACAAATCTAACAGACTGCAAAAGGGATGGGGATAAGTGCAGGTATTAAAATGAAAGGATAAATAGGGGCCTACTCAAAAGTAAACATGACTGTTTGCATATAATGTTTCTGCTTCTACAAATACAAATGATCATGCTGTACCCAAATGGCCCTCGGTAACATCCTATCTTGTGTTTTGTTTTATCACAACACCGCAATTTATAATAAGGAGAAATATCTCGATACAACCCTATATGGGTATACCTTAACCGCATTTTACCATTAATGCTTGCATGGGTCCACTGTCATACAAACGACCCCCATTCATGATAAGCTGGCCTGATGTATTTATCCTTACCTGGGATGATGGCGAATGAAGATCAATCGGCCATGCATGGATATACCGCGCCTATATACTGACTATATAGTGATCTGCGGATTATTTCAATGTTGTGCAATTGTATTGTTATATATTGTTATCAGAATAATTATCCTAATGGATGTAAAATCTGTGAATAATTGATGTGATTGATAATGAATGTGAATAATTTGTTTGGTATCACCCAGAACATGGTTTTCTAATAACTTCTATATATATATATACATATCTGTTCTCGCGTGTTTTGAATTGATGAATCATTTTATAATTATAAGTTTACACTTCAGTCCTTTAAAATTATAGGCAGTTAAAAACGATATCACTTCCATGAGGTCGGAACTGGTCGAGTGTAAAATTGCAACAGGGTTTCACTTACAGTGACTTACTCGACAAAAGAAAAAATAATAATAATATTTGAGAGCATAATTGGTTTAAACATTTTTCTCCATTCATGGCACATGTGGCTTTATATTGAAAGACCCTGTGTTCGGAGGACACCTGGGAAGATCGGTGAG